>CM030855.1:7992714-8175214 GCA_018105865.1 Metaphire vulgaris
CAACCCCCGCCCAACCCCTCCCACAGCAACATTAGACTAGAAAGCACGACGCTTTCAGTGTCGAGGTATTTCCAGAAACAATGGCGAACATATTAGCCACTAAAACGTCTCCGATTGTGTCCTAGTGTGTCGCCGATAATGCCGAGGTCTGGTCCGGACGTTTTTCGCGGACGAGTCACAGCGCTGCGGCCGAGGTTCGAACGGCAAAGCGACCGGACCAGACCGAGTTCATTTCGCTAATAGACCCGTATTATCGTCCGTACGGCCGTTAACAGCTATTTTAATTGCTGCGCCGCGGCAGCGAACACGCCCGGATTCATCTCTCTCTCGCACGACGATGTTTTCAAAGTCAATGAATCGATCGAAGGGGAATTTTCCCCGATTTCGAATCCGTTTATCGCTGTCTAATGGCGATACATTCTACGCCGCAGCAGCACTCGCTTGGCCCCGCGCGGCCGCCGGCCATTGTCCGACGATGAGAAATGCGCTAGAAAAAGCGGCGCGACGCGCGCGAATTCACCTTCCGGCGCCGCGGGTGCGTTTTCGTACTGGCTCTGTGCTTTTTGGAGCGCTTTCGTGAAATGGGAGCCAGATTTGAAACAATCACCAACCGTCCCGCGAGTCTGATTGCCAGAGCAAACGCCATCGTATAGCTCGTGATGTGTCTGTTTGCCGACGATTATCAAAATCCAAATGCGTTTCAACCCAATAATACAGATATTCCGCGATCTGTTGATGGACTAGGCTACGGTGCTACGGCGAAACCTTTTAGTCGTCTTTTCTTGCTAATGAAAAGCATTTTAAAGTTGATGCGTCGTGTTCTAAACTTTCCAAACGTGAGTCTAGACAACAAGCATTATGTAACTAATGAGTTGTATCGAACCGTCTGTTAAAACAATCTTCTAAGTAAGTAAGTAAGTAAGTAAAATCTCGTAAAATCATATAGCGCTATGGAGGTAGTATAGTAGTAGCCTGATTACTATTCGTATGCGCTTAATCTTTCTTGAAATAGTTACAGTATATGCAAGATGGGTTGTCGGTCGTGTAAAGGTCAGTGTATCCATAAGGCAGTGGGTCAGGCTGTTATAGCTACGGAGGAAATGAATACAAACTTGATTATTCGTTGCAAAAACGACATAAGGAGCATTGTTGTCAAAACCATCATTATCGTCATCATCATCACCACCACCACCACCATCTCCAGCATCAGCAGCAGCCATAACCAATGTTCCCTCTAATTTTTCGAGACCGTGAGCGCACCAGATTTTTCGTGAGCGGAAATAGTTTCGTCATGAGCGCTTACATCAATATCAATCAATGAATGCTATATTTTGTATACCAGTGGTGCACAACCTTTTTCGGCCGCGGGCCACTGTTATATTTCTGAAATCCTTCGGGCCAATCGGGGGCCAGACTCAACTGACGACTGCCATTTATGTCTTTGCTTCAAGTTTATTACAATTTAGTACAAATTCACTTTTTAAGTTGGGATACATTGTACACTACTGTAAAGTGTCTTATACAATATCAGTACAGTAAGGCATGGTTATGCCTTTATATAAGTTTCTAAACATAAAGTTTATAGTTATACGCTATGTTAAAGTTAATCATATTTAGCAGAATCTAAAGTATTCTTATACTAGTCTTATAAGACTTATAGAAACAGTTCATAATCTAACGTTATAGGCCCAAACTTAGTGTACAATAACCGAAACACATTGGACCATAGTATCTGTCACTAGCAGTTTTAACTTTGCCACTAGCAGTTTGAAAGATTGAAACCAGGAAGTCAGTGTGATGGCTGTTTGCACCTCTGCAACCAGCTTACAGATATCGTTTGGCATAGCAGTCTATCAACGTTTTTCTGCAGCTAAGCAAACAGTGACCCAGTCTACTCGTCATGACCGCAGCAAAATTTAGAGATATGAACACTAGAGATTTAATTTTTAACAACATCCTGGGCTTTAAAACCGTCACGAACGGCATTGAGAGAAGGCATGACATATTGGTATTTTCATTTAGTTCTCGCGGGCCACATGGCGAGTCGTCGCGGGCCGGATGTGGCCCGCGGGCCGGACGTTGTGCACCACTGATGTATACCAATAATAAATGTAAGAAATTAAACAGTACTTATATCAATATATTTCAAATTCAATATATCGTTGGCGAAAATGAAAGTTGTTCAAAACCTAATTAAGAAGTAAAGCGATTTGATAAAACTAATATATACTAGATTTGTTCACGTCTGTCTTTAGTCAAATTAATTATCAAGCAAAATGTCATAAATGTGTACTAATAATCCCGGTGTCATTGATAAATTGACTCACGTATGAAATGTAAACCCAAATCACCCAATGGGCGCTGTTCATATAATGGCGCCTATTATGCAAATTTTTAGCTGCAGCCTGCAGGCTGCGCATGCGCACAAATATCAGCAGATATAAACGACACTGATTGGGCAAAACAAACGCGTTGGCATCTATCGATAAATAAACAACCACGACTAACTCTGCTCATGCCAAATAAATAAATCACCTCAGTCAAATGAACCTACCGAAATCATACTTTTGGGAAACGTACGTAATACCCGTTCAGCAAAATAAATTGTGCAAACAAAGAAATGTTGTGCGCGCTACCACTTAAATTCGTGCGCGCGCGGACAATCTTAATAACAGCGACTGCAACAACATGGCGGACAATCTTAATTGTTTCCACAAAACCCGATATGAAAGGTTGTACTTGGATGGGTGACCATTCCGGGATTGAGTCGACGGCCATCCAAGCCGTTCGTTCTTTTAGGGGTTGATAAATTGGTGGCAGCGTTAAGCTGCGATGGTAAAACGCGGGTCTAGAGAAAGCAATGACAACCTACTCTAGATTAATGTCGTAAGACACCTGCGTCGCTGCCTGCCTAACACGCGCAGGTCAACGCAGGAACCTGCACTCGTTCGAGTACGGGACTAACTCTAACTTTTAGTTTTAAATAATAGTATATTTTGAAATAGATTAACTTTGCTGTAATAGTCAGCCTGTGCTTTACACAACAGGATATCGAAATAGAGTGAACTTCTTATATTGACATTAAATCTAACGATTTTCGTCGTCATTTTGTCTCAGACGCGCAATGAAATTAGTCGATTACTTGCTTTTGTTAAAAGACGTATTGACAGTGGCGGTTCCAAGAACTCTCGGTGTATTTATTTATTTATTTCAAGACAATTTCTATAGCGCCGTGCACTAGGTTAAGGCCTACGACAAGGGCGCTGCACACACACAAAGTCAACCATATCCTAAACTAAAAAGGCGCGTCTTTAGTTCTCTCAGGAACTGTCCAGCAGAGTTGGCCTCAGGTGTAGGTGGATGCAATGAATTTCTACGAAGATCGAGCCAATTGTCAAAGGAATTACAATCATATGCAAACGGTTTAGAAGAAATCTGTAGATTTGATTTATAAAACATACTGTTCAGAATTGATAATGTAAAAAAGCCATTTTAGTCTGGTTGTACAAAGTCATAGTGCAAAATCGAGTTTTCTATTGGTGGAAGCGAATTTGTCGACGACATGGCCTATGGATATGTCCATGTCTTTGTGGATATACATCAAGGCTAATCCGTTTAGACGATCATCTCCCATTGAAGACACAATTTGGTGGGTCAGTGGGAGGGGGATGCATCTCCAGTCATCCCCAACGTGAAACCGCCCTGGCCGTAGAACCCGCGTTACTCGCGTGCCTGATAGTAAGTAAGAATAAATCGTTTGGGTATCGACAGGAAGAAGATTCGGCTTACGATGTGTCGACATTTGCAGGGTGCGATTTGTGACCTGGAGCAGTGGGGGGATATGTCGAGCTTCGGGGGATGTAGTTGTTGGGAAATGTAGCAGTGGGGGATGTAGTGGTGGGAAGATGTAGCAGTAGGGGGATGCAGTTGGGCAGTGGGGGAAGATTCCCCATTCCCCCTACAAATCGCGCCCTGGACATCTGTCGAGTGCAATCGCCATTTCATTCTTCGTTCGATCGTTTTCACTCGCTCACTTATTCGCAAGGTGGCAGCATAGCGCTTAGATTAACATCAGATTAGTTCTAGAGGGGGCTGGGAGGTGGATATGGCACCGGCGTCCTCGTCGCCTTCCCCGCGACCACAGCGAAACTAACGATGCCACCGACGGACCGAATCGACGCAGATTAGAGGCAAGAAGCAGGGGCGTAGCGACGGGGGGTATATCGGTATATAGGTCTATGCCCCCCCCCCAAAAAAAATCAGGTTACCTTAAAGTTCTTAATGTGTTTTTAAAGGATTTTCAACGTTTTAAAGATTCATACCCCCAAATCAAATTATACCCCTCCCCAAATCAAATTCCCGGCTAAGTCCCTGGCAAGAAGCTCGAACAGATCCGAATCCCGGTCACGCCGCTACAGCCAGCCAAAGTTCGTCGCCGGCTGATGACTTCCTAACCATCGGTCGACCCTCCGTTGCGTATCCTCCAGTTGAACGTGGAGTGTCTATCGTCTGCAAAGAGTTCCATTAATTACCGGCGCCATAGTTACGTCACACAGAGTCGAAGTCTTAAAGTCTTCAAGGAAACACTCATGGATTCCGACGTTTCTAACTGTTTCACCATTAACGGCGGCTACGAATTAATTGGCTACAGTCTGAAAAAATAGTAAGAACAACACTAAGAATCGGATGGGTCGAAAAAATCACAAATGAAGAACTATATTAGGAGAATGCAGCAGCAAAACAAACCATGCTGCAAAGAGTAAAACAAAGGAAACTCCAACTTTTTGGACACATATGCAGAATGAAAGAGGACAGAAAGATCAAAGCTCTAATGTGTGGAATAATGGAGGGTGCCAATAAGAGAGAGAGAGAATAAGAGAGAGAGAGAGAGAGAGAGAGAGAGAGAGACCACACAAGGAATGGTGTGATGATATTGAAGAATGGTGTGGAAGCAGTTTACAGGATCTTAGCCACAGAGCAACGGACAGGAAAGAATGGCAGAAAACTGGGGAGATGGCATTATGCCCCTCTTGGATTGCTCCCCCGCCATTTCTGACGGACATTCCCGGATTGACCTGGCTCTAATTCAATTTGGATTTGGAGCGCCATCGGATGATGCCCCTGGGCATTATGATAGTGGCGCCATAGAAGTTTTTCAATAGAAGATTGATTGATTAATACACCAACGGGCGATTAATACACCACGGTTAATTATGATGATGATGATGATGATGATGATGATGATGATGATTATGATGATTATGATGCATCCAAAGCATGTCAGGGCTTTGTACGTGAGGAACGACATGGCTCATGTCTTTAAGCACTCCTCCTCCGAAGTCGGTGATGTAGGTCCGAGCAGGCCAGAGTTTCGCAAACATTTTGGAACTGTGGCCCAATTCAGCAGTTTTGTAACGAGCCGCGACTCTAATCATAGCATGTAATACTTTCTTTAATGCATTAGGCCATCTGGCGAACGTTAGTGTAGTTGAAAAGAATTTTCTGAGTTTTGAATAAATGCCAATTTGAGTGAAAATATGGAAATATACAGTATTAGGCATAATTACGCAAATTTTTGCCAAGTAAGACAAAACGAGAGAAATAAATGTTAAAATTTCTTGAAAATTATCTTTTTAAAATTTTGCCAAGAACATACCTTTGTTACTCGTCTTAAAAATCCTATAAGTATGGCAAAATCGCTTAACCGTTAGGTCTTAGAAAAGATTATTGGGCTCGAAGATTCCTTATTGTTAGTGGAGTTTGTGAGCAAAATGTCGGAATACGCATTCCTTGCGTTATTGCGAATAGGATTAATTTTTAAAAGTACAAAGGTCAGACTTTCCTAAACTTTTTGTGTGAACTTGCAAAATTATTGTCAACTATAATTGGATAAACACTAATCATTTTAATATAATTTGTGTCTGAAGGACTGCAGGCATATAAATATGTAAAAACCTAACCAACTTGCTACTTTCAAGGCTTGTGACATTGTGGTATTGGTTAGAAAATGACACGTTTGAATCTTTTTCGTGCTACCCCGAGAACCACTAGACTGAGCCGTTCGACCCATAGTTTGGGAAACACTGGAGTGGGCAACATCGACATCGCCATTGTTGAGATTATGCTACAAACTTCTAGAAAGAATAGCCATCCAGCGAATCGAACCTAAAGTCCAGGAGTTAATAAACCAAGATCAATAATAATAATAATAATAATAATAATAATAATAATTATTATTATTATTATTATTATTATTATTATTATTATTATTATTATTATTCGAAGCTCGGTTTAAAAGTGGCCCAGTATCTTGGTCTTATATCTTAAAATATCTGTAAAAAACCGCTCATAGCTAAGTCATCTTGCAGAATGAGAATTAGCACCTTTCGGATTTCAGAACTTAGATGTGCTCTGAGTTAGACTTGGGAATAGACTTGGGAATAGACTTGGGAATAGACTTGGATCTGAATGGCAAACTGGAAATGACTTCTATACATCGACTCTACGGTGTTCACTTGTTGTTGTCATTGGTAAGTAAGATTGACAGAAACCGCTGAAAATGTGCAAATGTCGATCACTGCCAAACGCGGCATAGGCCTGTTAGCCTACGCCTGCTTTTACGTTGTGTGTGTGTGTGTGTGTGTGTTTGTGTTTCTGTTTGGTTAGTTGCGTGTGCGTGTGGGCGCTTGCCTCCGTCTAAAACTTCTTAAATGTCTGACAGGTCCGTACAAGCCACTGATGCAGTTGTCACCAAACAGGGTCCTGGGTCCTGGCGCAATCTCTGCACTGAAGTGTGGAAGGGGTGGGGTGGGTGTGGGGGCAGCGTTCAGGCTATTCACAAGCACTGAAATGTCATAGCCTTTTACAGTGTTATGAAACGCAAACACTTGATCCAGACTGCCAACAACAGTCTAGTGTAATATAATTGTGGACTCTCAACTTGAGTAACCTTACTGAAGCCTTACTATTGCCACAGCATATACGCAATTCGGAACACAGGGCCATTGTGCATTACATTATCACTTTATCGCAAATATTGGATGGCGCATGGCATTTTAATCTGAATGTATATAGTGGTCCTGTCCTGTAACGATTTGTGTATGTGCTTGGAGGTGGGGGGGGGGGGTAACGACATGGGGAACGGGGTCCCCAAATTCTTTCCCACATCGGGCAAATTGATTTACTTGCTATAGCGGCTAGTAACATTCCAGGAGCTACCTGCATCACGAATTTAATTGCTATCACTATATAGGACTACCTGCGCTAACACCTTTGAGGCGTGTCGATTTTCCAATGCTGACAGCACTAGAATAAAGCTTATTAGCTGCTGCTGTAGTTTACCATGAATTCCTCAGTTAGTATAATACAATGACATTGTCGCCTTTCCTGAATGGAACGCCTAAGCCTACGAGATTATTGTGTTCTGATAACAGTTTATAGAAGCAAATTCAAGCAGTTTCATGTTTTGCGGCGTATTCAATGTTGTAGGCTTGTTATTCCAGAGTAATCTGGTGACTCAACTACCTAGAACCTCTTTCGAGCACCGCTATCCACGTGTAGATATAGACACAAAGAAGTTTCTTAAATAAACTTACTCATTCGCTTAAATGAACGCGGTCTCTACTTTGGGAACGTGAATAGTTATGACTTCTGACCCAGTGGCGGCTCCACCGGGGAGCCAGAGGGGGCCCGTGCCCCCTATTGAGTGTCTGGCCCCCCAGTGGCCCTCCAGTTGGGACCCTATCCACGTGTAAATTACATACATTAAACAACAAATGGTTGGCCCCCATGATTAAATTGCCACCCCAACGCCCCCACTTTGCCAAATCCTAGAGCCGCCACTGTTTTGACCTGCTGTATCGTCAAACAGCCAAATATGGAAAATCAAAAGCCAAGGAGTAGGTTAATCGTCAAAGATTAAAACAATTTTATTCAATCAAAATTAAGTCAAATCAAACTAAAAATTCAAGAATAAAATCAGCAAAAATACAACGAAATTAAACTACAGCGATAATTAATAATCGGTTTCGCGCTATTCACGTTTACGTCATCAGTTTATGGGCTCAAATCTCTGCATTGGACCAATCGTATCCAATTATTAAGCGCTGGTTCCATTCACAGACAAATTTACTCTTCAGCAACAGAATCAATCGTATAGCGCTATATCAACCTTTAAAAAGGCACATTCAACAAAGCGTCTATGCTGTTAAAGTAGTATTAAGGTTCGGTGTGACAAAGCCAGGTCAAAAGGTCAATAAAAGGCCATTTGCAAAATCAGCTCAATTGGGCAGCCCAGTGACGCCCACAGAAATTTTTCATGGGGGTATGGGAACAAAACACAATGGTCGCGGTTAATACAGTTTTCAAGATATTCAATTTCACAGTTCTTAGCTAAAGTTAAGTTTCTCAACATCGCTTTGCGTATCAGTAGTGTTTTAGTGTGAAAATATTGGAGAAAACCTAAAATATAGTTAGATTTGCATTTTCCACGGGGAGAAGTGCCCCCCTCTTGCCCAAATGTGTGGGCTCCCATGGTTGGACTGTTGCTTATTCGAATCTCCAGTAAGCCTATCGTAGTAATCTATTGTTGATGTTGTCAATTCGGATTAATTGTTTCCACACTGAGAATCACTGCTCTTGAAAATTTGATGGAAACCTTCTACTGTTAAATCATCGGTTCTTAATACACACTGGCGTAAAGCAATCAAAATACGCGCGATCTCTTAGACTTAAATCGAAGATGGATCAATAATATCTTTTATAATTCGCTCAATTCTAGATTTCCTCAGCAAAACCAGTTTACGCCAGCGCAGACCCTTTACAAGTTAGCAATGACATCGTTTCGTCTCGTAAAAATAGCAAAATGGCTGTTGTAGAGAGACAACCAATTAATACGTTTTGTGCGCATGCGCGTAGAGCCAAGTGGTATCGCCGCGCATGCGCGTAGATCGGTTTGTAGTTCTCCGAAGTTGCAGGACTCGAACGCAAAAATATCCAAAAGGGGCCGCCCATAAAATACGTCACGCTATTTTGGACAGTTTTTGACCTCTCCTCCTGTCACAGACTGTCACAAATCTTGGACCCCTTAAAGCGTCGTCCATAAATTACGTCACGCTGGTTTTTTATTTAATATATTCGAGTTTCTCGTTCAATTTTCAGCAGAGAAACATATATTAAAGTTCAGGTAAAGAGAACGAGCAAAAGAGTCCTCTCTCAAACGCTTTTACTACACCGCCTATCAAGTGTATCCAAAGTTTTATCTATCCTGAAGTACTGAAAGTGTGACGTCACGCTAGTCTTTGCCCCTCCTTTGTCACAAATTGTACCACTCTATTAGACTCTTTTCCCCCGAGCGTGACGTACTTTTATGGAAAACCCCCCAAAGCAGGGTTTAATAAACTTGGGAGTCCTGAGCCTACAAGTTGCTACGGATAGCTGTATACCTCCTAACAGGACGCCATAATGAATGCGATATGTTGTTTAAATACAAGCAAAATACAAAATCCATCTATACAAAAGACACAGTCAACAACGCATAACGACAGAAATGCCATAAGAAAATCAAAACAACTCGCGACAATATTGACAATGTTTTTAAAACGTCAAACTAGAGAACAAGAAAATTTCAGCCATGAAAATGGTCATATAAATACGGTAGATTCCCGTAGCCATAGAATTTCATAAATCCTTCAACCATAAAATCTATGAAAATAACAGATCTCATGAATAATAAAGATACTAATAAGGTCTTGTATACACTATTGTAGGATCATAATAGGACAATGGCCACCCATAACTATAGCTCAGTATTATTCGTCTGTCCAAAGGAAATAGCGTAAGTGAAGCTCTTTTGTTTCCTCTATCGTCTTTATGTCACATATACAATACACTACATTGCCAGACGAGTTCTCTAAACAACTCAGAATGAGCGAAATATTTCTAAAAACAGAAGATACCTGTGTATTAAAATATACAAAAACTTCAGGTAAGATGAACAAAAAATTTTGATAGAATTGAACAACAGCAACAACAACAACACAAATGCAAGAAGACTGAAAACAAAAGCAGGTAATATACTGTATTATAAAAACAGATAGGTCCTATACGGTATGCATGCGCCATCGAATAGCGTACGTAGATTGTGGAACCTATATCTGACAGCAAACAAGCGCTAAAATATATTGCCAAGTGTTTGAATATATGAAATGGAGCGCTTATACAGTAACATCAGTGAAAACATTCTTTCGAAGACATTTCAATAGTCAAAGAATATGATACAAACGCATGCAATCACTTCTTTCGTGTTAACATTGAAACTGTTAAAAGCTCTAAAAAGGGGACGCACGTCCGTTTGAGAAGGTGGCAAGGTGCACGATTTTCAACGTCTACGTTCAAATTTCGTGGAAAATTGAACAAAATTTAATACTGCCGAAACTATTTAAATTCTCAGTGATTGCTTGAAATTTTACATATCAAAATGCCAATGTTTATAAACTTGAAACTATCATGTCTATAATATACTAGAATTGAATGCCTATACAGGACTATAAGAATCTGAATTACTGCTATAAATTATTATTCTAACCAAAAATTACTTTACCGACCGCATTATAATGACCAGCAATTTGAACGCATCTTACTTATACAGAGCTACACACACACGGCAATGTATAGGTTTCAAATTCACATTTCCAAAGTATGCGCTAGTCTAAGTTTAGAACCTGTCCGAACCTAGGCGTTTCTTTTGTACCAAACGATTTTATTTACCGTATGATTTACGATTTACAGATTTGTCATTCTACAGAACCAACTTTGAATACAATACTAGATTGCACTAATGCTGCAAATGGTTAGCACCAATTATAGATAGCGTCATCAGAGAGAAACAATTAAAATCCACAGTAGTCTATATAATATACTGAATATCTGTAAGACTTTGCAGCCCACTAAATTCCTAGAATTGTAGTTTTAATACATCGACATCTGAACATAATAATCTACTTAATACTCTGTGGTGCAAACCGGTTGATATATAATCGAGCGCGCGCGGCGCACAGGTCGGGACATGCAAGACACTCACATCGTCGGTGCCTGACCCTACGAAACTGATCGACCCTCTAATCTAACGACCCACGACCCTTGTTTTCGATTATGGTCAAATTATTTGAAAGGTTCGTGCGTCCAATGCAAGAGAGAACTCCAAATTGCGGGAAATTGAACTATAAAAACACTCATGCGGACAAAACTGAGGGGCGTTTTGAGCCATCCACCCAGAAATCCTCATTTGGGATGGAGTCACAAAATAGCGATGGTCAAAGTTTTCCCATGGAAATGTAGCTAATGGTAATTTTTCCATAAATTTTTCCTCATTTGTTTGAATCACAATTTGGACAGATTGATTGCTCATCAAAAATCAATGGCATTCCCTCAGTACTCGTCATCTAATGTCAGGCATGCGTCATCCAAAGACAGGTGAATATCATTCTGAAATCGTTCCTAAGTGCATTTAGAACATCTAAGTGTGAGCATCGTATAATAATCTGATAACATTCTGTACCTGTACCTACACGAGCAGCGGCGGTTCCAGGAATTCTTGGTGGAGGATGAAAAAATTATAGGAAGTTAATTGATGGGGATGCAAATTGAAGAAGAAAACAGAGAAAAAGGTCTCTGTTAGTGTTTTGCCCACTAAACGTTAATAAACATTGCCAAAAAAGGCCGACAAGCAAAAAAGGACAGTCATTCGCAGTATTTTTCACCATTTTTTAAAAATCGCCTGAAAATAGGTTGACAAGCAAAAAAAGTCATCCGGAACCCCGGTGGGGGATGCATCCCCAGTCATCAACATGGTGGAACCGCCACTGCCTTCGATTGAAACTTGTGAAAGATATACGCGTTCTTTTCTCGCAGCTCTTCGCCGCTCAGAGGGAACCTTATAGACGCTACTGTATATCTTCTTCATTTGACCATATAGTAGCTCCAGGAAAACGCAAGGTTTTCGCATTAAGTTTAACTTACAGCCGACATTTTCAAAATGTTACGAACTCAAGTACTCTACAACCGTAGGCTATACATGGCACTGATCTTTCTTACCGATGTAAGTCTCATCGCTGATGACATCAATGCAGAAAATGAACGGACGAAATCAATATAACAACAATAAGCAAACTTTTTCACATCAAATTATAAGCAAAAAACGTCAAAAAATTAACCACAGATTTTTTTATACGACAAAACCGATTAAAACATTATAATATGATTGATTATACAGAGCATAATGCAGAAATTGCGATTAAATTAATTGCGATCAATGTCTTTCAGCATTTGATTAGAGAAGCTCTATTAATTAATTAAATAGAATAATACAATTTTAAAACGCTATATACTACATTCGCGATCACGCAAGAGTGCATGTTTCAAACGATTCGCTAAACGTTGGAATGATCGAACTAATGGAAGAATTCTAAAGCAATCAACAACATTCGTTTCCTTTTAGGCGCACATCGCTTCATATAAGTCAATTGGTCCAAAAATGATTCAACATGATTCGCCAAAAGCATCGCGTGTGATTTATTTGATTTTAAGGGTAATGAATAGCCATATATCGTTAACTATTGTTGTGCTGAATTCATTAACCCTATGCATTAACCCTATGCACCCGATATCGTACCCTATTGGTTATAGAAATCGCTGGACCGAAGGCTGTGTTTTATCCAGATCCCAGGCATTTGGGCAGCAAATTGACTTGGCTGGAGGGAAGAAGAGTTCAATGCAACAATTTGTGTCGCTGCTGAATTTTTTTGAGGCGGGGTCGGGGGATTTTTTTGAGGTTTGGGGGATTTCCCCGTAACATGCCTGGATAAAACACTGGCTAAGGATTAAGATGTGGTGCTTAGCACTTGATTTGTTGAATTGAAATGTCGCCCGCCCGCACTTAATGCCGAGTTCCAACCCTAGGCTAATGGCACTGTGAAAATTTACATCACTTAATATCGAATAAATTGATTTATCATTGGTTCCATTTATATTTTTTATATATCCTAGCTGGGGGGGGGGCAAAGTATTCCAAATTTGTATATATCCTAACTGGGGAGCAAAGTATTCAAGATGCTTTGCAGAAAAGGCGGAAAATAGTTCTTTTATAGCGGCCTGTTATACTTATATTAGCAAGAAAACACGTACGGAAGCATCAAAGGAACATTTTGATCGCTCAAAAACGCCACGTATTTAGATTTTATATCATATAATTATATATACTATATATATATACAGTATATATGCTTATATATATGTATATATACTCGTATGAGCGGTCATTACTAATCGACGCAATTATAATGAGAGCCTCGAACGCTTTGGTAATGCGCCCACGACTCACTTATTCACATGACGAGACAGTTTCAAAGTCCAAGCAGCAAAGTTTTCTTCAGATAAAGACGTGAATTTATGACACACACGGCCGCCAATAGAAGTCCACGCATGGCCTACTGTACGCGTAGCAGCTTACTAAGAAGCGCAGCCGAAGAATAAATTTATTTTAGTGCACCATAATTATTATATTATCAAGGCTAGCGTAGGGTCCGGCGTTGATCTCCGTGTAGGCCTACTATAGGGAAGCAGCAACACAGGTGTCTTACGCCATAAATCTACAGCAGAGTAGTTTTCTATTGCGCTCTCTCTGGAGTCGGCCTAGATAGAGCTACACTGAGTGGTATTCGACAAAACGTCGTAGTGTTTTAATTTTAACATATCTGACTTGTCCCGCTACTTTCAAAGGGTGCTGTTACCTTTTTTATTTTGACGTAAGCCACCCTAACATGTTAGCGACCTCAAATTTCAATGAAATAAAGTTTAAAATGACCAGAATTTTTATACGGTATACAGAACAGGCGAACACACGTGTAACTATTGACCTATAGCCAAGGTGACGATGACAAAACTCACCTGGTTATGCTAACCAAAGAGCAATTTCAAGCACCTATCCCATCGTTCCGCAATAAATTATTACAGGACATGACGCAAATATCTTATAAAGAGAGCCCTCCCTCTCCCCCCGCCGGCGCCTAAGACTCGACATTCGCTCTGTTTGATGTAAACGAAGCATGCCTGATTGACACAAATGGACATGACAAAATTCGAAGATCAACTTCATTCAACAATCAAAAGCTGATCTTATAAATTTTCACGTCATTTCAACTCAATCACGTTCTATCCAGACAAGAGTGCAAACATCAGTTATTATTGATACTTAATACCTAATTTTTAAACCAATATATATATATATATATATATTAGTATTAACATCAATATATATATAATATATAATAGCATTATGTTATAGATATGCATTGCTATTTCATTTATTTATTTATTTATTTATTTATTACTATTATTTGGTAATGAAATTTTGAAATCTCAACGTCAAAGGTACAACGACTGTGAGCTCAGTGAGTAAGTAAGGAACAAGTCATTATTGATGCTACGTATGGCGTTGCATTTAAAATATTCTTTGCAGCAAATTATTTTGAAAGGCGATATTGAAATTCATTTGGTAGCATTTCTCTGCTTATCTGCATGTCCCTATTTGTGCTGAAAACTGTTTGAAGACGGTAACAATGGAGTATTCTTAGCACGTAAACTTCAACACGAGAGTAAAATGTAGCCATTTCATTGGATCTAGATCAGGCATGGACATGGGCTGGGTCCATAAATGGGTTGGGTTGGGTTAGGTCTGGTTGGGTCAGAAATGTCCATGTTTATGGTGGGTTGGGTTGGATTGAATCAGAAAATAAGTCATGATTTAAGAAATTGTAAAGTATTACTGTGGGATGGGTTGGGTCAAGTAATATATTGCTTTCGTGGTTCGGGTTTGGTCTGAATCACAATGGGTTGTGTTGGGTTTTTAAAAAATGAACCAGTGTCCAACTGTCCATGTCCGATCTAGATTCTGTCTGTCAAGAAAGAGTTTTACCATAAAAGCATTAGCGGTAACAAGTAGACCCCGTTATAAAAACGTCAAATTTCAATTCGAATTTCACAACTGAAATATCGGATTCAAATCTTAACAAACGAATTCGCACACCTTTATTTTGGACGTGGCTATTTTATTTCAAGAAGATGTCTCATGGAGGCGACTTTGACTATACTATGCTGTCGAGAAAATAGGTTGGGATATAATACTTGAAAATATGACTTTCTAACGGCAGAGTAAATTTTTGTTTGCATCTCACGTATTCTTCTTTTGGTCAGACCAGGTTAGCAACAATCGGTTTCTATGTGAACGGTTTCCAGGTTGATGCCTTGGGCTGTTGGTGATCGCGCGTCGAACCTTTCCGCTAGTAACCGTGATGGTAACCAGCATGCAGCGGAGGTGGATACGGAAATTGGTAAACGGCTAAATTTACAAAATATCGACAATTGAAACGAAAGAAGTATTACAGTCAGTGTTTATTCTAGCCCCCTTGACATTGGGGGATTTTGAAATGTTTGGGGGGACAAGGTTTGAGTTTCCACACGTTTGGGTGGAAATTCCATTCCCCCAGCTATCATCTAAAAAAATTGGGGGGATTTTCAAACTTGTTTGGGGGGAATTCCCCCCTAAGAAGGCCTAGAATAAACACTGATTACAGTGCATGAAAAAATTTCAGATTCCCGCTCGACTGCAGAAGACATATTTCAACAAAACATGCTGGTTAGCAATGAGTATCAACAATGAGTATCAACAATGAGTATCCACAATGAGTATCCACAATGAGTATCCACAATGAGTATCCACAATGAATATCCACAATGAATATCCACAATAAGTATCCACAATGAGTATCCAACCAGTACCACAATAATAATAATAATGATAGGCCTAATACTGTCTATCCTACAATTCTCTTATCCATATAATCCTATATCACTACATGCACATTATCATGTAATATAATGCCATGGCACTTATCCTGTTTGCAGAAGAATCCGAAAGTATTGTCATCGAGTGACAACTTTATGTACTAGAACTGATGATGTATATGGTACAGAGATGTACAGTATGATAATTATTATCCATACTGTCGACCAGGTGATTGTGACCTACCTTCGACAGGTGTACCCATGTGCATCAGCACGTGCTCGGCCGCGATCTTCTTGGCGTCCTCGACGCTCCGGGTCAACCTGATAGGCGTAAACCACGACTGAGACAACGACGGAATATAAACCTATACGCAAATAAATACAGGAACACACTCAAACATGGTCCTTAATAACAGTGGCGGTTCCAAGAGTTCTTGGTGGGGTGGAGGGGGAATGCAAAGACTTTTTAGGAAGTTTTTGGGGAGATGCAATGCATTTCTAAGACGTTGGTGGTGGGGGGAATGAAATCCCGAAAAAGGTTGACAGGCTAAAAAGGTCATTAGCTTGTTAGTGCTTTGTCCGGCAAATGTAAATAAAACTTCACGAAAAAGGCTGACAAGCAAGAAAAGGTCACCAGCTCCCTGTCTAGTGTACAAACACGTAACGACTTGGACCGGTAAACCCCCTCCCTGAAACTCTGACAAGCAAATAAAAGAAAAGCTCGGCGAGGATGCATCGCTAGTCATCCCTAACGTGAGACGGCCCCTGCTTAATGACGACATTTCAAATACTCACACTTCACTTTTCGTAGACAATTAATTGCTAGAAGAACTTTTTGCGAAACCGCGACAATCACATTCACGTTGTCTCGCATCAACTCTACTCTGCTTACCTGGGGGGTGGGGGAGAGATGACAGAGAGGTAACAAATACGGGTACATATGTATATAAAGCCTTGGTGTCACCCCCCCTCCATCAAAAATCAAGAAAATTACACCATGGACCTCCTCATGTCTTCCTGTACCAGCTCATAATAATGATAATAATAATAATAATAATAATAAATAATGATAATAATAATAATAATAATAATAATAATAATAATAATAATAATAATAATAATAATAATAATAATAATAATAAGGTTTAAAGTGGTTTAGGAGGGTTTTCCCTGTGTGAGAACCACATACAGAGTACGTACATATGGAATCCCTTAGACCATTTAATTTGCAAACACCAAACGTCAAACGTTTTGGTGTCACCTCTTTGTGATGCTGTATTAGGTGTCACTAGGTGCGGCTCGCACCACCGCACCCCTAGCGACGACACTGGTTATAATGGCGCTAAAGAATTTAGCTTGACGATTGCACTGTATTGCACGTCAGAATAAACATTAGGGTCTTCACTAAAGAAAAGTGAAGAACTAAGAAAGAAACTTGTGTTATGATGGCGCTGCTATGATTTGCCTTGTAAAGAAACAGTTGGATATCTCCCGTTCCATCACGACCGACGGTGGAATGCAACTGGAATATCGGCGCCTCCCACCCATTCTTCTGGCAATATTCCTCCAACACCTAACAAAGTCAGAGACATAAACGCCTCTCTGATTACAGTGGAACGTCGTTATAACGGACTCGGTTATAACCAGGATTATTTCTAGGATTATCAACTGGGGGGTTGGTAAATTCTGGGGGACCGCTGCCCAAAAAAGTCTGAAGGCAAATAAAAGGTCATCCCATAGCTGAGATTGGGGGACGTGTGTTGAGACGGTGTCGGTCTCAAATTGGGTGGGGCGTTGGAGGGTGTTAGGGGGTGTAAAAATATCCCTGGTTATAACGTACCCTCTGTTATAAAGTACCGCAATTGTGGGATCCCGTGTGTTACGCTACGGCATTAGATGATTTTGGATATAACGTACATCGGATATGACGTACTAATTTTTTACAGACCCGCTAAGTACGTTATAACGAAGTTCTACTGTAGTTTAATCTAGAAACTTCAAAATTAAGTCACGCTAAGCAAGTAAGAACCTAGTAAGTAAGTAAGCGGATCTACATGGGTGCAGAGGGCACGGACTCAGTGTCTTATCCAGACCTGGTAGGGGAGATCCCCAAAACCCTCAAAATTCTTCTCCCAAATGTTGGCATTGACGCAAATTTTTGCACCTAACTATGCCTCTTCCTCTCCAGCAAAGTCAGTTTCCCATCCAAAGGCCTGGAATTTGGATAAAACACTGCACGGACCCCAATCCATCCACAAAATTTCGTGTTAAATTCTCGACTGATTAATTAGCTGTCGTCTAACATTACATAGGTTAATGTAACGCGTCATATTAAAAATACGAGTTCAGCGAGTGAGTATTACTCTATATCCTCTGACTAAAGACAGATTAGGAAATCGTTGCTAAAAGTCAAAGCCTGTCTTACGTGTTAATTTCAGAAGAAATCAGTTTCTAGAATGCGGTCGAATCAGTGTCATTTCTAGGATTATCAATTGGGGTGGGGGTGGGGGTATATTCTAGGATCGGTCCCTGCTGAAAAAGCCTTACAAGCAAAAATGATTGAGGGGTGTCCGTCTCAAATTGGGGGCGTGTTGGGGGAGTTAAAAATATCCCTGGGCAGAATGCCCGGGCAACATGAGTATGCCAAGATGATTCCACTCATCCAGTCTTAAAGATCATTATAGCATAACACAGAAGAAGGGAAGGGGTGAAGAGGTAGACCCAGGAGACGAAGGTGCTGGGCAGGGCAGGGCAGGGCAGGGCAGAATGGGGAATGCAATACGATGTGCCCTCCAAACTGAATTAATCGATCCGACGCTGGTAAAACCGCTGCAAAACACGGGAAAGGCAAGAATTACGAAAGATTTTGTACATAGCCAGTGACGGTTCCACCATGTTGATGACTGGGGATGCATCCCCCACCGGAGTTTTTTTGCTTGTCAACATATTTTTCGTAAGCTTTTCTAAAATTTAAAATTTTTTACATTCGGTGAACTGAATACCGCGGATGCGCGATGACCTTTTTTGCTTGTCAACCCATTTTTGCAGTAAATTTAGAAAAAATCTACTGAAAATACTGCGGATGACGGTTTTTTGCTTGTCAGCCTTTTCCGGCAAGGTTTATTAACACTTAGTAGGCAAAACACTAAGAAACAAAGACGAATTCCCTTTTATCTCTGATTTCTTTTTTTAAAAGCTTTGCATCCCCCCACCAACTTCCTATAAATGTTTGTCATTCCTCCCCACCAGGAATTCCTGGAATCGCCACTGGACATAGCTGGAAATAATATGCAGCGATAGGTTTTAAACTTTTAACTTTAACCCCATAAACGGTTCTATGATGTCATTGTAAGTTGCTTGGGTGACGTTAGGTCATTTGGAATAGCGGGGTTGACTCCAAGATATCAATGCAGGAGCTGACCTGCGTTGCCGGTTTATGCTGTACTGGCTTCAGGCTTATAGGATGGACTGGGATCAGTTCCATCCCTGGATGCATATCATACATCCGGTCCGTCTAAACAAACGAAAATATACCATTCATCTGTCTATGAAGGCGCAAAATGTCTCTTGCGTCAGATTCTTATTGAAGAGAAGTATTCCTTAACAACATGCGTTGTTATACTACAGGGTGGCGCAAAAACCGGATTAGTCACATCTAGGTTTGCATTTAATATAGTCCGGGTTTTTTGCGCCACCCTGTACATCAGATTGAACCCAAGATATTGCACAATAATTATGCTGCAGTATTACAACAAATGCTAGAGAAATTAGCACATACTATCCAAATATGCAAAATAGATCTCGTGAATAGAGATATGTATGCATACACGTAGACCTATTTACAGGCCTGTAGGAAGAGGGGTACAGGGTGCAGCCACACCGCCTGGAAAAAATCAGCCTCATCTTCCAGGGGGTGCGCTGCACCCAAACACAGAAGGGACATCGGAAGAAAGATGGGAAAACTAAAATCTGTGGTAGTAAGAGAACTAGAGCAAGAAGCAAAAAGGAAGAAAAGAAGGAAAGCTAAAGAGCCATGGGTGACAAATGAAATGATAGGAGACGTGGAGCAGAGAAGAAAATGGAAGAAGCAGAACACAGAATATGCAAAAAAAGAATATAGGAGACTAAATAACCAGCTGCGAAGATCAACAGAAAAGGCGAAAAGAGAAATGGTGGGAGAATAAATGTCAAGAAATAGAAAAGTTACAAGGACAAGGGAAACATAATCAAGTATATAAGGAAGTAAAATATTTAACAAAAAAGAAGGTATGCAAGGGAGCAGGTCGGGTATCAACGATAAACAAGGAAATACACTCACAACTCAACGAGAAGTGGAAGAGAGATGGAAAGAATACATTGAAGAATTATACCTGGAAGACTGCAAACCAACGGAACTCAATATAGAGGAACAGCAAACAGTTGAAAGCGAAGAGCTAGGACCAGGACTGATGAAAGAAGAAATTCTGCACGCATTAGAAGAGATGAAAAACAACAAAGCAGAAAGAGTGGACCACATACCAGCAGAAGCAATAAAGATACTAGGAGAGAATGCAACGAACGAACTGGTCGAAATCTGACAACAAATCTACATGACAGGAGAATGGCCGAAAGGTTTTCTATATATCGTATCCTCGGTTATAAAGTACCGCCATACAGTACGGTACCGTGCGATGTGTTACCGTACTGGACGGTATTGTATATAGCGCACCTCGGATTTAAATTACTAAAACTTTACAGACCCGCTAAGTACGGTATAACGAAGTTCTACTGTAGTTGCAACTTCTGTTTCGAAAAGATCACAGATCAGAAACTTACGTCAAAGTGTTGGGTTCTGTATCCAGCTCCCCTCTGCGAATAGGCGCGACTGACGCCACCCGCACCGCGCGAACCGGCCGCACTGCGCCCTCTTCCGGGAAACGACCCTCGATTGGAAACAGGAAGGGGTCTTGTGCCAGCCACACCCCTGAATGTCAGAAACACAGAACATCTAACATCACCTGGAAGAATCTATTGTAGATGTCTGCTGAAAGTAGAATGCTACTGGTAAAATAGTAGAAAGTAGAATGCTACTGGTAAAATAGTAGAAAGTAGAATGCTACTGGTAAAATAGTAGAAAGTAGAATGCTACTGGTAAAATAGTAGAAAGTAGAATGCTACTGGTAAAATATTAGAAAGTAGAATCCTACCGGTAAAATAGTAGAAAGTAGAATCCTACCGGTAAAATAGTAGAAAGTAGAATCCTACCGGCAAAATAGTAGAAAGCCGAATCCTGCTGGATCCTGAGTCAATGCTCTTTGGTGTGCCATCGACTGGTGTTTCCATGCACTATGAAGTGGCGCCATAGAAGTTTAAAATTAGATTGATATTAGATTAGGGCATCGCATCTACTTGCAGATACCTTAACTCTAAGGTCCGAATTACTGGAGACATTGAAGAACAATTGCGCCAAATATAAATAACAACTTTCAGTTTTCCTTTGTTACTGGTTCTCAGCGTTACCTCCAGTTAGGTGCCCGTCTTTGTGTGTCTACGCCATTCTTGCGGTGCTATATAGATAGGCTAGCATAAATAAAGTCCTTTCCGAGCTCTTAAGGCTCATAGAGCGGCGCTGATCTCCGTTTCAAATGCCCTTAGCCAGGCGACTGGTTCAAATTACATGATACGGGGCCAGTGTTTTCGTGTAATTCGCCTCCTGGTTACTCGGCGGATTTTTTGGGGAGGGGGAGGAGGGAGTGCCCATTCCCGACGCCCAAATACAAATTTTACTGATGTAGAACAGTTTGGTCTTAAAATGTCTTTTGACACTTAAGAAAATGAGTCTATCTTTTGATAAATTACGTTACAACATTTTAAAAATACTAATATGGCTTTCTCATTAATCAAAGTAACTGTCAACGAGTATAAGTGATAATTATATAATTATTCTCCTTATCACGCAATGTTATGAAATTTTTAGACACAACAACGTTTAATCAAAGTTTTATCTAAACTCCAGGCCTTTCGGGGAACTTGGGGGGGGATTGACGACTAACTAGGCTGGAGGCTAAGAGACACAGTTCGATGCAAAAATTTTTGTGGGATTTTTGTGCAGATTTTTATGGTTGGGGAGGTCCCCTATCAAGTCTGTATAAAACATTGCGTTTGATTTTCAATTAAATGACTTTCAGTCGGATTAGAACCAATTGCTGTTCGAGAAATATTGGCGCACCTAGTGTTGGCAACGGGAGCCACAAATCCATTGGCAGCAGCTGACCCGGAAGTGGAATATAGGTCATGTCCGGTTACGAACTGAGGACCCGACATAGCTGGATAGGCCACGACCTGACACAGAAAAGAATTCGGTCCACCGTTTATATTAGAATCACACTCAATAACTCATTCAAATGTTATTATCATTACACGCTTATAACTTTTGATCATCATATCGGGTTTTGCATGCATACATTTACCGGTATAGTACTGTATATAATAATGACTCCCATATACATTAGTAATGACTTCCCAGTCATTATTATCGTATATATAGAATAATGACCGGGGAGTCATTATTATCATCATCATCATTGTCATCTTCATATCTGAAGGTTGACTCATGAGTTGTTTCACATTCTGTTAGCAATCCTTTTAGTCTTCCGTAGTTCTTTTCCTGTATGTGTTCCTTTAACGTCGTCCAGCCAGCTCTTATTAATGTTTCCCTTATATTATAATAGGACTTTTGCTTGTTCTGTGCTTGAACCCCTGCATTATGTGTCCAGCATACTGAGTTTTCCTGTTTATAATTTCTGTCAGGAGTTGTCTCTTTCTCCAATTTTCTTTAGTACCTCTTCATTTGTTATTCTCTCTTGCCAGCTAATTTTCAAGATTCTTCTGAAGCACCACATTTCAAAGGCCTGTATTTTATTTTTCAACTGCTTTGTTAGAGTCCAGCATTCGCAGGAGAATGTGATAACCGAGTATACATAGCATCTCAGGATTCGTAGTTTTAGTGCTTGGTCTAGGTTTCTTCTTAGTAATTCTTTTTGTTTCCAAAAGGCTTCTTTGGCCATAGCAATTCTGGCGTTTATGTCTCTTGTACATCGTCCATTTTCTGTTATGAAACTGCCCAGATATTTGTATTCCTTTTACTTGTTCCAACTTAGTGCTATCAATTAGGATGTTGTGTTTCTCATTTTTGTGTTTGCTTACTATCATCGTTTTTGTTTTCTTTTCTGTTAATTTCCATCCCGTATTCTTTTGCTTTTGTCGTTTAGCTTGTTAATTATGAGTTGGAGGTCTTCCTCTTTTCTGCAAAGATTACCGTATCATCTGCATATCTGAGTATGTTATAGATTGTTCCATTGATTTTCATTCCAGGAGTTTGTTCTAATGCTTCCTTTATTAATAGCTCTGTATATAGGTTAAATAGTAAAGGGGATAGTATGCATCCTTGTCTGACTCCTTTTTTTATTTGTATCTTCTCAGATTCCTCCTCTTTTTTATTCTTATGGTGGCGTATTCATTCCAGTATAAGTTACAGATTAAATTTTGCTCCAGTTCTGGTATTCCTGCCCACTTTAGTGTCTCCAATAGCTTTTGATGATTTATTCTGTCGAATGCTTTTTTATAATCAATGAAGCATATGTGTAATTTCTTTCCCATTTTTTGGGCGTTTTCGCAAAAAGTATCCTTAATTGAAAGATGGCATCTCTGGTTCCTTTACCTTTTCTGAAGCCCAGTTGATTTTCTGATAATATTGATTCTGCTAATGGTGTGATTCTGTTCTTTATTACTTGTAGTAAGATTTTAGATGCATGCGATATCAAGCTTATAATTCTGTAGTCGTCGCAGTCTTGTGCTTTGTTTA
This sequence comes from Metaphire vulgaris, assembly GCA_018105865.1. Taxonomy (NCBI): domain Eukaryota; kingdom Metazoa; phylum Annelida; class Clitellata; order Crassiclitellata; family Megascolecidae; genus Metaphire; species Metaphire vulgaris. Next base: position 8,016,398 of record CM030855.1, read on the forward strand.
TCTTTGGGATTGGGACGAATATGCATTTTAAGAAATCCTCCGGTATGTCTCCTGTTTTGTATATTATGTTTATTAGCTCTGTGATTATTTCATATCCTACCGGCCCCAAGTTTTGTATAAGTTCTGCGCAAATTCCATCTTCTCCAGTTGCTTTCTTTTTGGGTAATTTCTTTATAATCTGTCTTATTTCTTCTTCAGTTATAATCGTTTCTTCCTTTGAGTGATTAATTTTTGGAATTTCTCCTCTATTGTCATTGTACAAGGATTCAACGTATTCTTTCCATCTGATCAGTATGTCCTTTTTTACCAGTAGTTTCCCATTCTTATCTCTGATAATGTGGTTTGGGTTGTTTCTCTGCATGTTCAACTCCTTGATTTTTTTATATACTAGAGGGTTGTGCCTTTTGTCTAACTCTTCTATTTCCTTGCACTTCTCATTGATAAATTTGTTTTTTGCGTCTCTGCACATTTTTTGTATTTCATGTATTTCACCTATATGGGCTTCATTATTATAATATATAATAATGACGAAGAGTCATTATTATATGGGAGTTAATATATAATATGCTACACCGGTATATTAGTAATGCCTGCGAAGTCAATTATGCAAAAGCTACATTAATATTATATTATAATATATTATAGTTCAATGCAGTCAGATACAGAAATATTACCAGGGCTTTGAAAGTTAAATCTAATTTCCATGCTAAATTATGCACGACGACCTTTTGACCCCTTTTGCTTGTTGGACTCCCAATGGCAACTATAACGATTGCACAACAATTAAGTATAAGCGCTAGTTAATGGTGTTACTAACTTACTACAGAAATTTGTGTATTTTTTCAAGGTGATTTGTATCATACAAAACGCACGAGTAATAATAAAAAAGGATCAAAAACGTAAAAAACGTTACAAAATTTTTTAAAAAACTTTAAAACGTTGAATAAAAACGTTACCGACGTTTATCTGAGCGAGATTAGGGAACGTGTCTTACCCACTCACGGGGAATCAACAATTAAGTAAAACTATGCTAAACGACTGTGAAATGAAATAAACAGCAATAATACTGGAATAAATTGCTTACTCTATGCTGTAAGTAAGTAAAGCTGCATGACCTACTAATAAACAATCGACTATACTTTATAGCTAGACAACAGAAATTTAATTAATCAGCTCGTTGAAGCTGGTTTCAGAAAATCTGTGCTTTTATTTTGCCAACGTATTTTATGATAAAAAACGTTGGTAAAAATAAAAAACGTTAACAACGTAAAACGTGGGATAAATTAGAAACCTAAAAACGTTTATCACATCTATTGACTGTATTAGTTGCTTAGACTTTTCACTCACTGCAGTGGCCTTGATTGAAGGGGAATGAAGGTTGGAGGAGTTCGAATCCTTGCTTACCGGTTTGGCCAAAACCACTTCGACGGTACTACCGTCTAGGTCAGTACCTAAAAGTATAGAGTATGGCACGCTACAAGTATAGAGTTTGACACGCTACAAGTATAGAGTATATGACACGCTACAAGTATAGAGTATATGACACGTCATCATTTCTGTCGCATGCACATTAGACCGTCGACGCTGTTATAAATAATAATACTATATTAGTATTATTAGTATTGGAGGAGGGAAGTTAGCAGAGTGGTAATGACGTTGGACGATAGAGCAGGAGTGGGTTCGAGACCCACAGAGAGCTAAAGAAACGCCGCCCTATGAGCCTGTGAGTCTCGGGAAGGACTTTGATTGTATTATTATTATTATTATTATTATTAGTAGTAGTAGTAGTAGTAGTAGGGCCTAGTAGTAGTAGTAGTAGTAGTAGTAGTAGTAGTAGTAGTAGTAGTAGTAGTAGTAGTAGTAGTAGTAGTAGTAGTAGTAGTAGTAGTAGTAGTAGTAGTAGTAGTAGTAGTAGTAGTAGTAGTAGCAGCAGCAGTGTATTAGTAGTAGCATAGCATTGTTCGTTTTGTTGAGAAAAGCGGGTTTTCACCTTTCTGAATTGAATTTTAACATTTGTAACTTATCTATGATCTCTACCATGTCTAACGTATGATCGACAATCTTTTGTAGACAACGTTATTTTCTAACGTCACATAGCTTCCAGTGCCCGCTAGAACAAAGGCGACTAGGAGTAAGTAGGCAGCTACTGCGGTGCCAACTCGAAAGCGCTATATAAATTCAAGAGATTTTGTTATAATAATAATAATAATTATTATTATTATTAATTATTATTATTATTATTATTATTATTATTATTATTACTACTACTACTACTACTACTACTACTACTACTACTACTACTACTACTACTACTACTGCTACTACTACTACTACTACTACTACTACTGCTGCTACTGCTACTACTACTACTACTGCTACTACTACTAGGCCTGCTACTGCTACTACTACTAGGCCTGCTACTGCTACTACTACTAATAGACGGACAATTTGTTTTACGCCATATACCTAATATCAATCAGAAGCAAACGGGCATTACCGAGGTAAGGCTGCAAGCAATGAAAAAATGACAGTGAACGTATAGTCGTAAATAAATGAAAATAAACGAATTGAACTGCAATTTAATTACCTACAAGTCTACTTACTTACTTACTTACTTACTTGCTTAGGCTGAATACACAGCTTACCGTTTAGTGCGTTCATCACTCGCAGTGCGTCGCTCCGTTCGCGAAAGTGAACGAACGCGTAATCTTTCAGTTTCTTCACCCTTTCAACGGCTCCGCCCTCTTTCCCCGCAGCGTGATTACAGGCGGCTTCTATCGTCTGCTCCGTCGTCGACAACATCAGGTTCCTTATGTACAAGATCTTCACCTGCAAAGAGTATAAGAACTGTTTGTTTTACTTGGCTACCCCCCCAAAAAACTTGCTACGAAATGCTTACAGAGCAAAAATACAAGAAGGTATTATCAGATTAGGGACCATCCATAAATGACGTAACGCGCTTTTGGCAGTTTTTTTTACCCCGTCACACGTCGTCATAAAAAATCAGACCCCCTTAAATATGACGTCACAATACGTTAACCCCCTTTTCTCGTCTTTCGAATGTCAAAATCCAACTTCGAAAAATCTTGACAAGCAAAATAAGGTCATCCTCATCTTTCCCTTGAACTTTTTTTCTTTTTTCCTATCGAAATGTGCTGATAAGCAAAAAAAAGGTCGTCACCTAAAAAATTTTGTATTATGTGACGTCACATTTCTGGAATCCTCCCTCTTCCGTCGTCACACATCGTCACAAATGTTTCAAACCTCCCTAGGTGGGTTGCGTCATTTGTGGATGGCCCCTTACTTGCACCAGTGAGTGTACTAAAACTAAATGTATAAGCAAAGTTTTTGTCTGTATTGAAAATGTTCGTATTTTGTATAGTATCGACTACGAAATACACCAGTAATAGGCCTAATCTATACGTGATCGATTAATTAAGCATATAAGTATTCTTTATGGAATATTCTATTTTGATTTTAAAAAGGTAAAATCCTGATAGCGGAATAATTATAAAATTGAATGAAAATGAAACCTGTGTAAAGTTTGTGCTTAGTTTATTAGTTTATTATTAGTTTTATTTTATTTAGTTTTTTTCAGTTGATTTGTGTTTTCTTTGTTTGTGTACTATTTTTTGATGCTGTGCTTGTCACGAATAAAGAATTATTATTAACTTCTAAAACGCTACCAAGTTTCAACGTTTGGTAAAGAAGGTCTACGCACGACGAGTCCAATGGTCTACCATTGAGATGTTGACTTTAAGAGTAATGTTCATAAAAGGCCTAGGAATAGGCCTAAACAGCTACTGCGCTAAAAAAACTCAATAGCGCCGTATAAATTCACGAGATTTACTTACTCACGTTCTTAGAGGCCTTTGATTTAGGTCACGTAGAAGCTAAACCGCTACTCAAGGCCGGCAACCAAACGATAGAAACAGAGTTATGGAGCCAAATAGCCCTAGGCTCCTGAGTCTTCAGGAACCATGGCTAGTAAAACGGGACTTAGAAATGCACTTATGCCCCATGGGCACCCACAGAAATTTTTCCAGGAGGGGCAAACACATTTTAACACAATGGCCACGGTTAATATTTTAGCAAGATTTTCAAATTTCAATGTGAAATTGGTTCTTGCATTTTTCAGGGGGGCAAGTGCCCTCTTGCCCTAATGTGCGGGCACTCATGTATGTCCGTAATTTTCACTTAGGAGGTCCGGAAATTTCGTCTGTCAGGAAAATCTTTGGATTCTTAGAAACGTTTTCGGATTCAGAAAATAATTATCCCGAAATTTCAGCGCACAACTGTCTCTTTATTGCCTGTTGGCCCTCTAGTGTCGTTTCGAATAAACAATTCGCTTTTCGCGTTAAACTAACAAATGTCATGATCTGAATTTTCAAGACGAACTCAGCTGAGCGTATAAATTAAAGCCGTATAGGGGCCTAGACGCACGAACCCAGAATTCCTTCAGTCAATTAGTAAGTTGTCTGCCCTGACTCCTCACGAAAATATGCAAATCTAAACACGATTTCTGCCAATGGCACGCAGATAGGCTACTGTCCTGTGAGGCCGTGGATTAGGCAAATAGGCGTACATACTGCAAAGGGCGTAGCGACAGTACAAACGCTTCCGGTTTCACAAACATACTTGTCACATACTGAACTTAAATCGATGTTAAAAACGTCAAAATTAAAATAAAAACCTTTAAAAATCATCCGTGCTAAACTGAATTGTTTCTCAACTGATTCCGAAAGATTCAAACACGACACATTTCTTCATCATATCTTTGTAATGTAATGTGTAATGTAATGTGGAATTTGTATAGCGCCTCTTTTATTTCTACTCAGAGGTGCTCCTGGAAGAGTCGCAGGTTAAAGTATAGTGTAGTCGCAGGGTAAAGTATACGATTCAACACAAATTAAATTATATGATCACTATATATATATATATATATATATTCTTATGTTTGTGGAGTAGTGGGAGGATTGTTGGCACGCAACCGGAGGATAGTTGGTTCGAATCTGACCCTACCTAATGCGTAGTGACCTTGGGAAGGTTTCTCACCTGCGATTGCATCGCACTTATAATTTTTTACTTTGTGAACCACATAACGCACGTTAACAACCAATTATAGTAATAATAACAACAATAATATTACGCTTCAATTCTATTTGCAATTTGTACAATGTTCTAATTGCTGGGGGGTGTCGGAACCGTCTTATCCCCCTCGCGCTGGAGGTCGAAAATGTTTGGTTTGAATAGTTCGGCCACCACTGGTATTTTGAAAACCGATTTTACGATTCGTAAAAAATGATTTTATCCATAAATTAAGAAAATCAGATCAAATACAGTGTATTGGTCGTCGCAGTTGTAATCATCATCGTCGTCGTCGTCATCATCATCATCATCGTTATCACCTGTAAAGTGTAACAGTGTGACACGGGTGCTAAGACAGTCAGAAACGGCGCAAAGAGGATGTATTGGACATATTACATAATCAGGGGCGTAGCGACGGGGGTATATCGGTATATATACCCCCAAAATCAGGCTACCTTAAAGTTTTAATGTGATTTTTAGATTTTCAACGTTTTAAAGATTTATACCCCTTCCCCAAATCACATTATAAGGTAAAATAGGTAAAGTTCATCCGTAAGCTCTGTGCCCGTAGGTGCCGGTGCTGATCTCCGGTTTCATGACCATCAGTCCATAGGTGGCTAAGCCATTCATCAGCAGACGGTGACCAGTCATTCCGCCGATCCTATGGTTACCTTCTCAATGTTGCCATTTCTACTCATTTTACCACACACATTACACCATCATCATCACATCATCATCATCATCATCATCACCAACATAGAATGGTAGATTTAATTGACTATTATTGACGTAGGCCTATCCAAGCGCACAATGTATAAGACTTATAATAATGCTACTGAAATTCTACAATCTACAGTGATTAACGCGTGGCCGGACAAAATGTCACGGACAAAATGTCACGGGTTAGGGTTGAGGTTATGGTTAGGTTTAGGGTGGTTAGGCTTAGGGTTACATTTTATCTCCATTAGGCCTACATCTTGTTCGTGACATTTTGTCCCCATGACATTTTGTCCCCATGACATTTTGTCCGTTACATTTTGTCCCCATGACATTTTGTCCCCATGACATTTTGTCCCCATGACATTTTGTCCCCATGACATTTTGTCCCCATGACATTTTGTCCGTTACATTTTGTCCCCATGACATTTTGTCCGTGACATTTTGTCCTAGCACCGATTAACGAATTCATGTAATTCCCTTAAGACTTCTCTCTTCAGCTATTCCGTTTTCGAGATAATGTATAGTATTGTATACGTTGGATTCGATTAGATCTGATAACAGTTAAAGATAAGAAAGTGTAGACCTATGCAGTCGCTTCTGGCTGTAGATAAGGTTTGACCAAAGGCCAAAGGTGTCACGTGTTTATGAATCAATATTGATAACCCGATTGTAAATTCATATTCGAATGTCTAATCGCCGAGTTATAAACTGTAATTTTATATTGTACGTCGTAGACTGTAGAGCTTCGCAAATCAATATAAAATATAAAACAATTGTCACTATCAAGAAACTCTCGATGACGACAGCGTATGTTAATAGCAATGAGGCACGTTAGTGCTACCTCAATAGGCGCTACATAAATGCCAATAAATGTACTTATGTACACGTACAGTCGTACAGTTGTAAAATGTAGTCTATTCTCTTTTCCGATTGGTCGAAAGTTCTAGCATCTCTGTGCCTATCTTTACAATTGAAACAAATTTCATAATTATAGCTTCTAAAATGTAATCTGATAATAAAATAATATTGCTCGAATATGTGTAGCTGTTATAAAATCTGCAGTGGCGTGGAAAGGGTTGCTTTCATAGCGCCCCATAAAGTACTAAAACAGTGGGAAAGCAGTGCTCTGGAGTTATGCAGGCCCCGCTATAGAGTACGGGGAAGCAAATTTAGAGACACAAGAAGAAACAATAAATTGTGAATTGACATTTCAGTCGAATATGTGATGTTAATGCGAAGAATTTTCATTCTTTTGTCTTCGTCGGAGTAGAAAAACCCGCGTGCGAAATTCCAGAATTTACGAGTTCTCCATAAAGTGGAACAAATAATTAATTAGGGAAATATTTTGGGGTTCTAGTCTGTTACCTGATCATCTCATACGCCAGCTACAGTCAGTCATGGAGAGATAGTCAGATGGGGTAAACGTATTAGCTCTACTATATAAAAAGACTTTATAAATGCTCACAAAGGCAACACTTGTGAAACAAGACGAGAGTTTTAATATTTAACCCCTTAATCGTGTATTTAACTGTAACTCAATGTAAAATGGACAGATATATCCGGGATCCCCAGTTAAGGGGTTAAGAAATCACTTTTACCCATTGACAGAGTATATCCTGATTTAAAACGATTTCAGGGGCGGATCCAGGCACTCAGCTGGGATGGCACTTTGTGTTCAAGTCCCCAAACTTACCTTGCCCACCCCTTCCATGTGAATTGACATAGGCCTATGTGGTTAAATTATTGAAATGAAATGAAAAGACGACACCCGTTTCTGTATTCGTGCCACTATGACCGGCTTTTCGCAACGATGAAAGATCAGCCAAACAAACAATTTATGGGGAGGAGGTTGTGGAGGACATGCACCTCTGTGCCCCATCCTGGATACGCCTATGAACGATGCATGCCTATTTGTAAAATACTTACGTTTTCTGGATGAAGGGACTTCAAACTGACTTACTGTATGATTTACTGCGGTTGTTCAATAAGCTGCGAAGACTTACTGGGCATGATTTTATGCTCCACAAAGGGGCTAAATTCAAAACCGGATATAAACTAGAAACAATATTAAGATTATAAAAATTCCCCCCAATCGTATTTCAAGAATTAAAAATATTTCTCTCTATCAGTTCACTTCTCGATGAACCGAGTTCTCCAAACACTCTGGATTAAATCTATTCACCGTATCGTTGAACTATCGAGAGCTATTCAAGAAACGAATTTCTTGGGACGCCTGAAGTATTACTTGTGAAAGTAAATTAGCCTGAACGTTTAGATTAAACGATATAAAACGACATGTGCATATATAGTGTATATACAGGGTGGCGCAAAAAAACGGACTAGTCACATTTAGGTTTGCATTTAATATAGTCCGGTTTTTGCGCCACTCTATATATATATATATATATATATATATATATATATATATGTTTTGTGTGTGTGACCTAAAGCAGACGGGGGTCTAATGATGTAAATAGGATCAACATTAGATTTGCTGTCAGCCGGAGCGCATTATACTTTAAGCTCAACTAGTAGATTTAATTCAACATATACGTTTAAATCAATGCGAAAAGTTCCCATTCGACCATAAACGACTGTAGGGTCAGAAACACTTAAGTCAATTGCAATTAAATCAGGTAGACTCTGATCAATAAAAAAAGAGTTTTGCAGTAGATTCGAAATTGCCGCTGGTAGATTTCACTGCAGGACTTTTACGATTCAGAGCGTCTTATACGTTGGAAGTCAGCAACTATTAATCAGGGACGTCATTTGGAGGCAGCAGGGGGCCCTCTGCCCCACCTGATTTTTAGGGGGAAATTTTGTTTCGTAAATTTTTGTGTTTTTAATTTTATTGTGATCTCAATTGGTTTTTAAATTTTATTACAATCACTGGTATGTACTATATTAATATCGTATGTAGCATATATATGGACAAACCCAATTTGAATACTGCATAGGTATTTTTAAAAAATACTGCCCCTTTGCAGTCGAAAGTCTTGCGCTCCCTGGAAAACAATGAAATGACGGTCCTGCTATTAATCACGATATTCAATCATGTCACGGACGAAATGAAAAAAATGTACAGAACCGGGGAAGGGCAGGCGTGTATTTCCTGTAACCTCCCATTGGGACCCTATACGAAAATACATTAAACGAAAATGGTTGGCGATTAGATTGCCAGGTCTACTACCAGGTGACGAAAACGATTGAGACCGATTTTTCAATAGGTCTACCAGGACGAAAACGATTAAGATTTCATCGAAGACAACACAATAAATGCCAAGCCGCAGTGAAAAAATGTGCGGGGCAATAAGTGATTAGAAAGACGAAGATCAAAATCTCGATCGAAAAGATTAAACGCTAAAGTGGAACGCAAAAGAGAATAGTGAAGAAAGGCAGGGTAATGTATGCATTGTTTAGTTTAGAACACTCGCTAGACCGTAAACGTGCTAGCTTGGATTTAAATCCAGTCCAGTGAAAAGGCGAATGTCCTATTTTTATGGCGAATGTCCTTTTTATTCTCGAATGTCCTATTTTTATATGGTCACCGCATTTAAATGCGGATTTAAGACAGAGCAAACGTAAAGCGATTCAGTTTGAATCTCTGATAACAAAAGTCGGCCACGCCTTGGACATCCACTATTTATTCTAGCCACCTTGACATTGGGAGGGGGTGTTTGAAATGTTTGGGGGGAGAGAAGGTTTGTCTCCCCAAAAACCTTGACAAGCAAAAAAGGTCATCTTATTTATATTTCATATCCTTCTCCAATGCTCTGACGAGCGAAAAATGATCATCATTATATTTTCCCCCTCTCAAAAAACCCCCCCACTCGTCATACTTTTGAGGGAAAATTTCCATCCCCCAATGCAACATATAAAAATTTTGGGAGAATTTTCAAACTGGGGGAATTCACCCCAGAGAAGGCCTAGAATAAACATTGTTGGACATCGAATACTATAAAGTTTCAAATTTTAAGTCTAGCGAGACCTCGACTCAAAATTCACCACGGATTTTCTAAAGCTGGTGTGGAATCTGAAGAGGCAGAGTTATTCTTTGTCAATTACTTTAATCTAATCTAATCTTAAACTTCTATTGCGCCACTTCATAATGCATAGAAGTATCAGCCTATGGCACATCCAATCAAAATCATTCAAGATCCAGAAACTCGCCCACTCTTTAAACAGTAAGGGGAAAGAATAGGAAAATTGGGGATTTGGCAATCCCCCCACTGGTATGATTCTGAAATACCACGCTGCATAAAACCGACTAATTGGCTTTTGTCTTCACCCTAGCAGCCTGACTCGATTTTTTCGAGAATGAAATTGGATCTCTGATGATGATAATAATTGTATGCTTTCACGATAAAGTTTGGCCACGGAAAGAATACTCGAATAACTCAATCATTTGTGATAGGATAGCTGAGACTCATGGGCGCCCACAGAAATTTTTTCAAGGGGGCAAAACATAATGGTCACGGTTACGACACATACATTTTTCCAGGAGGGCAAAACACATTTTAACACAATGGTCACATTGCCTCAACATGTGCGCATTGCAAATTCATTACAGATTTTTAGAAAAAAGATTAAAAATCCATCTTTTTGACCTGGCCTATCCACCATAGACTGTCACCCGTTTGCCTGGCCGGATACCCTGGATTTGACTTGGATCTTTAAATATTTGGATTTGATGTGCCATCGGTTGATGCTCCTGTGCATCATGAAGTGGCGCTATAGAAGTTTAAGATTAGATTAGATTAGATTAGTTAATATTTTAGTAAGATTTTCAAATTTCAATATGAAATATTGGTATTTGCATTTTCCAAAGGGACCAAGTGCCCCTCTTGCCCTAATGTGCGGGCGCCCATGTTGAGAATATGATTTAGTGAAGCTGCAATAAAAGCGCTCGTTCACTTTTTCATAGAATATTCTTTTTTTTCACTGCGTTAGACCCATAAAAATAGGCTTAGACAGCGTCTGGCACATCTCCAATTATTGCTGTTATTGCAACTATTGCTTCCGTCTACCTGTTAATCTTCAATCGACCAATGACACCTGACCTTTGACCTACGAACCCACAAGTACCCGAGCGCATTTGGATTGCAAATCAGACTTTCGCTCTATACTCACTCTATTTGCTCAATAAAATTTACTTACATATTATCAGCGTGGCAAGCGGCCAAGGGAGTTGTCCACCGCGCCGGGCCAGCCCGGGCCGGCCCCAGCCGACACTCGAGGCGGTCGGCGGCCGGGGGCCGTTAAGCTCGACGACGGGCCGGCGAGGGAGAGACGACGACGGGCAAATGTTACTATCGCTGCTGCCGAAGGTGAGCCGGACTATAGGCAGGTAATACAGGTGTGTTTGGTTAGAACCTCGCCGTCTTGTCGGGGACGGTGGTGCTGCACTGCGTTAATCGCGACGATCAAAGTACAAGAGCCTTAAACCCCCTCCGCCGATACACAGTTGCAATGGTGGTGGTAGTGGCGGCGACCCAAATATCTCTCTCTCTGACTCTCTGGCTGACAAAATTATGACTGACGCCCTATACAGCAACACTGGTGGTGCTCGGCTCTTAGGGTCACGTTTTGCAGATTAGTTATGAAGAATTACGACAGCAAAATTTATAATCCAGCCGAGGATAGACTACAACTAATTCTTATTCTGATTATAAACTGATACTTATATTATATTATTATTATTATTAAACATTATTATTATTATTATTATTATTATTATTATTATTATTATAGTAGTATTATTAGTAGTAGTAGTAGTAGTAGTAGTAGTAGTAGTAGTTTTAAATTTATTATTATTTTTAAATTATTATTAATATTAAATTATAAATTATTATTATTATTATTATTATTATTTTTATTATTATTATTATTATTATTATTATTATTATTATTAAATTGATAATTTCTTGTGCGCCATATTAAAAAAAATGTCAGGAGCAAGGTCACATTACAGAGTCCAATAAAAATAAATAGAATATACTAAATACTATATCATATACAAATATAGTATTAGGGTTCAGCTGACAGCTTTCACGGTTCTCAGCTTTGGTATAAGGTCAAATTTGAAAATCTAATAAGTTTATTAAAAGGCTTAACATAACGAGTGAGTAAAATATTCAACTAGATGTGGGCTAATTTCAAGATATCCACGAATGAGGATAGAGTTGGATAGTTGGAGAAAGCAATATAGTAACTGTTTTCCTTTGAAAATATCAAACAAATACACTTTATTTAAGTCGTCAGCCGCATCGTAGAGGTCAAAGTAAAATGACCAACTTCAGTTACGTGGTACAACGGTGGAAAGAAAACTTTTGATTCGAGATATTTTATGCTTTTAAGCTCATTTGATAAGATTTTGTCTTTGAAACGAAAAATAATTCGGTGTCTTACAGTCCATTTCCCTTCTTTTGAACGCCACAGTCGCCTACCAATAACGCACGTCACCAATTTGTGATGTCATTGCCCACGAAAATAAAAGTTACGTTTACTGCATAGAGTTTGCAAGTTACAGAGATTGCAAAGTTACAGAGATCAATTTGGATTAACCACTTTTAGCACGAAGTCGTTGCTCAAATAGGGGCACGGATATTCTCCCCTGGACATTTTTCTCCCAGGACATTATCCCCCGGACATTGTCCCCCGGACATATTCCCCCGGCAAAGAAGTAATGAACAATGTAAATCAATATCATAGATCTTAATTTTAAAAAGGCACTTATCGGTTATCTGATGCCATGGCTGCCGTCAGTATCGTTTAGGGTTAGTGTTTCGTGTCTATAGTTTATGGTGTGGGTAATGATTATAGCCAAAGCCCATAGAGTAAACAAAGGGGGATTATGTCCGGCAGTGTCATTTAAAAGGGTGTGCCGGTGGAATAATGTCCGGGGAGGATGATGTCCAGGGGAGAATGTCCTACACTCGCACAAATACGATTAAAGTAGCTCCTATACCTATCTCAACTGTTTAAGAAAACAAATTTAGTTAGAGAACTCTGAAGTTCAGTTATACTAAGTAACTGTATACCGTATTGAATTACTGTACTGCATATTTGGTAAAATGGACTGAAGCCATTGGCGCCCATATATGATGGCAAAGGAGCACTTGCCCCTGGAAAGCGCAAATCAATTTTTTTTGTAGCTAACTACATTTTGCTTTAAAGCAATATTTTCGCACTGAATTGTTAATCTGGCTAAAATATTGACCGTGACCATTGGACAAATTCCCGTTCGCGCCCGCGGCTGACTGCTGCATGACTTTACCTTGGACATGACGTCTTCGTCGACTTCCTGTTCCGGTTCCGCCCAGTCCACGGCGATCGGTTGACCCCAGAGCTGTATCCGACCCGGAAGCAGTTTCCTGCGCGCCATGGCGGCCGCCCTATGGCTTTCGTATTCGACGAACGTGAATCCTCGATTCTTCGCCTTATCGGCCACGCTCGGGTACACAATGGCGTCGACCACACCGTCGGTCACCTTTCTCATCTCCTCTACGATCTCCCCTCGCTGCTTGTCGAGGGGGATGCCGCCGACGAACAGACGACAGTTGTCGACCGATAGACAGACCGCCGAGGTAGCGCCGATCGCGGATCTGCTGGTCGTTCAGCTCCCTCACCGCCCGCTTGGCGTCCGACCGGGTGGTGTACGTCACGAAGCAGTATCCGCGATTCGCTCCGTTGAAGTCCATCATCATCCGTACCTCGTAGATCCGTCCGATCCGCTGGAACACCGGAACCAGTTCGTCCTCGAAACAGTCCCGCGGAACCTTTCCGACGAACACTTCGCATCCGCGGGGCGGCGGCGGTCCGTCCCAGTCGGGCGGCGGTCCGAGTCTTCGCTGCCCGTTCTCCTGGACCATCGGGTACCCCAACCGCTCGGCCAGCGATGCCAGAGAGTCCTCCTTCTGAGAGGAAGAGGCGGAAGAGGAGGCGGCGGCGGCGGCTACGACGGACGAGGAGGAAGAGACGGGCGGCATGCCGTTCGTTCGAGCGGCGGCAGCGGCGGCGGCTGCGTTGGAAGGTCCCGCATCGGCCATGATGACTGTGTGACGAGAATTGCCGTGTGCGCCCGGTTGTGCGTGCTGTGTACTCTTTGCCGACAGCCGGTGGCTACGCGTTTGGACTTGAGACAAGAGGATCAGTTCAGACGGTGACTGAACTGCGGCCGTCGGCCGATGAGGCTGCGGCGGCGGTGGCGGCGGCGGGCAGAGCAGGGCAGCCCCGACTTAGCAGCGGCCGAGCGACAGTTGCTGCTGCGCCGGGCACTTCGAGTGATCTTCAAATAGTCGCTGACGACGACGACCACTTGGCTCCGGAATATGCTGAGGACGTCAGACACTTGCGATGTGGAGACGTCGCCCCACCGCGCCAAAGATCTTCAAGGGAAAGCCCAGGCAGTGACCGCCAACAACAGCTGCCCCCAACGGACTCCAAGAATCACGCTTGTACTCTTGCCTAAGATAACACAGACGATATATAGGCTAGTAGGCCCTATATATGTATATATATGTGTATATATGTGTATGTGTGTATATATGTATGTGTGTATATATGTACATGTTTGTATATATATGCATATGTATGTATATATGCTCATATGTATATGTATGCTGGCGTATTATGTATAGGCTATATGATTAGATATATAATATTATACATATATGTGTATATATTGCCTTAGCGATATTAGCATTGCTAGTCTCAACTTAATCACTCCGAATGTGAAGAGGACCTTTGCATTTTAGAATAAGAAAGTGTCAATGAGATTGAGCGAGATCGCCGATATCAGCCACGCAGTGACCAGTCGCTTATCTATATCTTATCTGATCTCTGGAATGAACTGGTCTTTTGCGGATGGATTTGAAGTACCATCGATTGATACCATTGAGTATTAGAAAGGGTGCTATAGAAGTGCATAATAATAATATTAATAATAATAATTATTATTATTGTTATTATTATTATTATTAGTATTATTATTATTAATTTATTATTATTATTATTATTATTATTATTATTATAGTGACCCACCTCACTTAAGGATGTGTCGGCCTCCTATAAAAGAGATCGTGGCCACACATTTCTCAAAACCTTGCCGTTGCCGATTTTCTAGATTTTCCGGAACTTTACCAAGTGTTCTTTGCATGCAGTTCCTCAAGTTCTGAAAGAATGCGCCTAATGTTTCTGCTGGATGCGTTCAACAAAGGATGGTCACTTGAAACTATACCTTGAGGTAGGTTATCTAATTTGTTTCTTTTCTACTTCTAACAATTTAGTGACTGAATGAATAAATAAAGAATAATATTTTATTAAGTTCTTTATTATCATTATTAACGTTATTATAAGTAAACTTAGTACTGTACAATTTTCTCCATTTATATTTTGGTAGTTATAGACATTGTCTACTGCAAGTTTTGTCATTTATAGATGAAAAAAAACATGAAGATAAAGAAGGAGAATACAGGAGCAATACATTTTAGAGAACAAGAGGGAAAAGAATGAGATTACAGTGTACAGTACACAGCAAGACCACAACGGGTGAAACATAGTGTTTCTCACAGAGGGTAGACCCTACTGAACCACTCTAAACCCTGTTATTGTCACTATATAAATCCTGTTACTACTACTACTACTACTACTACTACTACTACTACTACTACTACTACTACTACTACTGTTACTATTGATATTTAATTATTATTTATAAATATTATATCGTAGACAGAGTCGTGAGATATGCAAATACGAATTCACCTGAATGTCCCGCAGTTGTCGGGATCATAGAGGCTTTATGTTTTCAATTGTCCTCGAGAATCAAGCTTTTACGTTTTCAATTTGAATTTTGATGTTTTTAGCAGCTGCATGTAATATCAGGACCAACGTGTAATTTCGTCGCGAGCTATAGAAAGTAATGGAATCTGAGGTAAGAAATCTCTGTATAAATAATAAGTACATCTTCCACCATCCAGTGTTGGAGTTGCCGGGAAGGGTTGGGAGGTTGAACCCCCAGAAAACTTTTCAACCCTCCCAAAATCGCATATTGGTACATGCAGTATTTGTCATTCATTGAATTTCATCCCTCAACCCCACCCCCACCCCAGCTCAAATTTCACAACTCCAACACTGCCACCATCCGACCACCACCACCAACATCATCACCATCGTCGTCGTCCACGTCTCGTCATCATTATCATCATCATCATCATCATCATCAATAACAACAACAATTTCGAGTCCATATCATCAGTGTAACATTCAGAGATACCTGTCATTCTTATACTTAGTCTCATATAACGGAAAGTAATATACGTTGGCCGCTAGTTTACTGTATGCATGGAATAAACACTTGTCTTGTTCTCTTCTCGTGAACGACCTTGAGAGCAGCCGATTCCAGTCCGTTTTATCCAATCAGAATCCGTTTTCACCGGATCCTGGTGCTCGTCATACTCTTGTCCCAGGTATTCCTCGCTGTTTCTCTTTACTGGGAATTTCTTTGAATTTGTCCATTTGTCACAAGAGACGCTGTCATGGCAGTAGGCATTCGATGATAACAGCGACCACAGGTGGTCGTTAAGGGAGCCAGATGAATTCAAATTCTTCCGACCTATCATAAGCTCGATGATAGAAACGGATGACTTGTCAGGAGATTTGTTCCGAGCGCTCCAATTCCAAATAGATATGTCCAATAGATCGGACATAGCTCGTCCCAAACTGCGTCTGACCATAGCGCGATTCCCTCCCCACAGACCATCAACGATGGATAGATTTGCGTGATCCGGATGGTCGCGTATACAGTGAAGTGAGTTAAGATAGGATCCGAGATCCTGATGATGTAACCAGTCGTTGACAGCAGTTGCATCACGGTCACTCAGGCGACTGTCAGCGTCTCTAACGATGAAATAATCGACTGTCTGATCGTCTATGACCAGATATCTCCAGAAGACGGGTGCTATGGACTTTGTCTTGACGTAAGCGATCTCTGCTCCGAGCTGTTTCAACTTGTTCAGGATTCTCTTCGGAACTAACCACGATTTGACGCCGGCAGCTTTGGGACTGCGAGATGTAACGTAGAAGCGAAGTTTCCAGCCAGGGAAGAAGATGGGAGCGATCTGTGCATTTCGAATCGCTCCCCAGGTATACTTGGGATTGCTTCCGTAAAGCGACATCGAAATCACTTTCCTACCGTCGACGGTAATCGTATCATTTGCCCGAGTGTAGTTTACAAACCTGGGTGAAAAAGATGCAATACAAATGAAGCCACATCATAAGGCAAAAATCATTTTTGTCTTCCGAAGTCCCCTATTGCAAACGGAAATGTTTGGAATGCAGGAGGTTCAACTTCCATTGCGTTTTTTGGAGGAACTTTAGTCAGTCGTACAAGTTTTTGGAAATCATGAAGTCAAAATTAGAAACATTATGAAAGCGTATACAATGCATACAAAGCATACAATATATAGTACATAAGGGATACAGATATATTCTTCATAAGGATATTATTGGTTTCTGCAAATTGAATGATTATCTGTACATAATCTTTTGCTTGACAAAGGTATCATTATGAAGATGACGGATTGTGAGGTTTATAGCATCATAATGTGATGTAGCCTAATATGCAGTAACAAATAAGGAAAGCGTTCGTAGAGTAGGTGTGCACAAGCTTGGACCATATTTAGGCTACCCATTTTTATACGCAAATGCTGGCTTATCAGCCAATTGCAAGCTGCAAACAAGACGTATTCTACCGAGTCGGCAAACTCAGAATCGTCATGCACAGGTTAGACTGGACATGGAAAAGCATGCAACCGTACACTAAAATGAGAGTAATGTCCACCCTGGTTTGGCTTGTAGCCAGTGACCACTTGTGGGGAGAGAAAGCGGGACGCTGGATAAAGACCTCTGAAATCGCATCCAACCTTTTGAAACGACGGAATATAGAACTATTTTAAGAGAATAAACGAAAATCGAAGAAACGAAAATATTTTAAAGATAGGCAACGAGTTGCTTATCCCAAGTATTAAGACAAGAGAATTAGTGTATTATGGGCACACAATCTGCCGTGAAGGCAACATCTTAGAAAAAGATACCATAATGGTATCACTACCTGTAGGCCTGTACCCAGATGCAAATGGCGAAGATAGACCAACCAAATAGACGGTGGATTCAAGACATGAAATACTGGCTAAAAGTGAACATCAAAGTGGATGTCAATATGGGAAGAACCAAATAAGTATGGTGGAAGAACGTCCATCAAGTCTTCTACACCGCCGATGGATGGGTAATTATGGTGCAAGCACGTTTTAGAATGCAATATTAAGACACACAAAGACATACCAAAACATTTCGAATACAAAACAAACAACAGAAAGCAGCTCAATTGGCAGACAAAGATCACAAAGATTCAAAGATGTTTCTCAAGACCAGCACATATGCTTGTGTGTGTCTTTTTCGCTTCATCATCAGTACGATTACTCTACTGAGCACTGCATTGATTTTGAATCTTAAGAGCACTACATGTAAATAGAATTTTTCAGACCAGACAGAGCTGCATGCCAGAATCAAAATTGACCGCAAATGCAAACATGGAAAATAAAACCGTGATATATAGCAAGAATAAGCCATAATATGTACCTTTCTAGCAAAACTTTGTCATGATCAACACGTGGTGCCAGAAACTCCTTTTTCTTCTGATCTGCATAGTATCTTGTGAAAAGACTTAATGTGTGAACAAGATGAATATTCGAAACCTTTATGCATCTGGCTGGTAAATAGGCTGTAGTAATCCATGCATCTGCATACCAGTCAGTAAAAATTCGAGGATAATAAAATCCAAATATATCAACATGAGTTCTATGGACAAAATCATATGTTATGATCGCTGTGCTTCCACCTGTGTGGTTTGGACCTACAACTCCAACATTTGGTGGGTCAAAACCATTTAGGACATCGACAAAAACACTGGTCCAATTGTCAGTCTCCATGATGGTATCATCGTTGATACGATAGAAATAGTCAACATGATCGAGATATGCTTCCATCATTGCGTCATTCTGAGCCCATGCTGGCTTTCCTGTGTGATTGCACTGCACCAAGTGAAGAGAAACAGTTCCAAGATGGAGACAAAGGGTCGATGTAATGTTCTCAAATGTTGCAATAAACTTTGTCAGAAATTCCGAATTTCGAAAGAATTGGTCTGTTGCATCAAAGGCAAGATAGAAATGGTATATGAAGCCGGAACTGGCTGTTTTGCAGAAACTTGGAAGAAGTTGGGAAAATAACACGAAATTCGTCGGCAGTTCATTTAACAATAAGGATGTCTGAAAAGTTGAGGTAATCCCGGAGCCAATTGCAACTGTTGGCATTCCATCTTTTCCATGCACCACTAATTCAAGATCTTCATGACCCAAACTCCCGTCTTCTGCGTGAACGTCTGCAGTAAAATGAGCACTCGTCCGCTCAGAATCTTCTTTCCAGACGCTCAACCACTTTCCGTTCTCGGTTGAGAAGTACTTCATTAAAGAAATGCTCTTCCATACTCTGTGGTGCAACATGTGGAAAGCAATAACATAAACGAAAAGCAAACTCAATAAGCGCTTGACTGTGCTGTGGGCAAAAAGCGACTTAAATGAAAATTTACTCATCGTTTAGTTAATGTTACAACACTTTTTATTATTAATACTGCACGGCAGGTCTGTTGACTCACTAAAATTGTAGTCTTAAAAACTGATTGCATACTATGCACCCACGCTGTGGAACTGCTTTGTATAGTATTCCTGGGCGGTTAAAACAAATGTGCATTTTATCAGCAGGCAGTTGTTTGTTGTGCGGTTAATGACGAATTTATTCAGAGAACCATCAAAGGTCTAACCATCTGCAGACTTATAAAAGCACTCCTCTGGTCACATGGTTGATTCTGAAAGCAGAAATTGCCATATACACAAATATGTCATCGAGGTAATCGCCACAGTCAATTGAAATGAAAGTTAGTGTAATGTAAATGTTTCATGCCTAAAAGTTTGCAACGGTTACGGAGTCTGCAAAAAAATACGGGAGCTAGATTATTAAACACGCTTAATTATAAAGCAGGAAGGTTATCTAACCAGGGACATGAAAAATTACAGTTGTTACAGTTATGTTATTAAGAACTAAAAAAATTAAAACACTGAGTAAAGTGAAGAATTTGTAATGCAGAGCAAAGAAAATTCACGAATTATATCAAATTGAAAAGTTCAAAATTTAAAAATCTTAAAGTCTGCGTCACTGCCTTCCTTTGTAACGGTCTCGGTTCTGATAGGTTACCACATAGACTTTAATATCACAAGACAGAGTCTATGGTATCAGAAAGTGAGGCCAGTTTGCATTGATGGTGTGTCAAGAAATGTTTACCCCGCTGAAATCTTGAAAATTTTGGTACACTGTTGGAACGGATATCGTTTAGCCGTTTAACTTATTTAATGTGGACTAGTTGTTTAAATATTGTGTAATTGATCGTCTGGTTTATGCGAATAGCCGCGACGTTGCGCAGTCGCTGCCGCAAATATGCCTTCGGATATTACATAAACATAGGTCACATAGTAACATAGGCTGCTTATAGTCGTATAGATCAGCACTGCACAAAACGGCTTCAAACTCAACTAATAATCGACCTAAACATCTACTTTTACGATACGATTATAGTATTTATATTCGGAAATCAATTGGTACGAATAAGAATTGTGGAAAAGATGAGTAAAAGATCAAACGGAACACATTTAAAGCAACTATGGTACACGATATTAAAGCGGTGACGTCGTCCATATCTAAGTAGGCGCTGCCCTCAAATAAATATGATAGCGCTAAAGAATTATGAGGTCTTCAAGATATCTGCGGGGTAAACATTTCTTGACACACCATCCATGCAAACTGGCTTCAACTTTGGCCTGACTTTGCCATAGATAGACGGCATCTAGTGTATTATAATAAATCTATGGGTTACCACACAAATGGGAGACGAATCTTTACCCCCTCTTAATAAAATTTTATTTCTTCACTACAATCTCTTAGTTGTTTTAAAGTTTTGACTGCGACTATAGTTGTTTTGAAGATTTAACAAATGGACATTATTTGCGTTTTCCCCTAACAGCGGAAAACATTGACTACTATGGCACACGATGACTTAATTTTTATCAGTTTAATAATAATAATAATAATAATAATAATAATAATAATAAATAATTAATTAATAATTATTATTATTATTATTAATATTATTTTATTAATTTTGCGCCTGCGTATGAACCGGCGACTTTAAAATGTGTGTTCAAAAAATCGCTGCAATCATCATAAAGAATTGTTTTAAAATTATCGCATAGGGATAAGGAGCTACTTCGGTGCATCTTTTGAAAGCGCTTTAGAAGTTAACGAGATTTTACTTCTTTTATTTACTTATCGAAAAAAAAGATATTCTGAATGACTCATTTTTATTTGGTAATGTCACAAAAATAACTGAACTGTTTATGGCTCCATGGAACATACAAATCAGTAGTCACGAGCCTATGGGAAATTTTTCATGGGAAGGGGTTAGGCCGTTAGGGCGATTGTCGACAGAATCAAAATACTTTTTTGTACTACAGCTTTTGACCACTCAGTGTCAATTAAAGTCTTTAAACCATGCACCAGAGCTCATGATCTAATTTCAATATGGCTAAAAATTTCTGTGACTGGGGCCACGCCACAGATTCCGCACAAAGAACTCAAGAAGCTTACCCAACTACCTAGCCGTACTAAATACTAAACATTGTTTTAAAATGATTAATGTACTCCTTGTTGCTATGTTAACCTGTAGCAATATAGTGCAATTACGGATTTATATTATGTTCAATTTATTTTTCTACATGATCATTGTACTTATAATTTATGTTCTGTGATGTTTTGAGTTGAAAATAAACTCGGTTTAATTGATTAATACAATGAGCGCATCAGTTTTGATGTCCATTAGAGTGCAGGCCACAAGATCACCCTTTAGGCTAGTTGGACTGGCGTGCACGCAAATGTTACCACGTTACTGCGAATCTTGGAAATTTTTCCAGAGAAAAATATTATCCAAATATTCAGCGAATCGTGTCACGAAAATGTACTGAGAGAGAGAGATAGAGAGGTTTTGTGTCTTTGCGATGGAATAGATCGTTTACCGTTTTCCGGAGTTTTTGCGGGTTAGAACTTGCTGAAATGATGTTTGGTCAACAGCAGTGCTATTGGTCAGATGATTAATTGGTTTGCGTAAGTGAAGTTCTGGGGAGAAAATTTAACATGAACTAGTCTAGTCAGTGTTTTATACAGGCCTGTTAAGAGGGGAGATTCACCCAAATAAAAACTTCTAAATCCCCCCAATCCCAGCACTTGCTCAAATTTTGCATTGAACTGTCTTTTTCCCTGCAACCAAGTCGATCCCCCCCAAAGCCTCAATTTCACCCCAAAGGCCTGGAGTTTGGATAAAACACTGAGTCTATTACAGAGGAAGTGGCAGTCTTGGTCTCTATTAGTGTTGGAGTCTCTATTGTTTTTATTAGTGTATGTCAATTACATTGATGCAGATATATCGAACATCTAAACATTTGCCGATGACACATAACTGTATAGACAGACTGGAAGTGAAGCAGAGGCGAAGATTTTGCAAGAAGACCTAAATAGACTATTTAAAAGGTCAGACGGTTGGCACATACTTTTCAATGCAGATAAATACTCTGTGATGCATAGGGTCTACTCCATTGGGAATAAGGAATCAGTTTATGAGTTTGTGTTATGTGGGAAGGGTCTAAAAGTTACAACCGAAGACAAAGGTTTAGAGTATAATATATAAAAGTCTAAAACCATAATTATAGACATTGTTTACTGCAAGTTTTGTTACTTATCGATGCAAAAATAAGACGACAAAGAAGGAAAATAGGCCTATAGGAGCAATAGGCTACCATTTAGAAATTTAGAGGATAAGAGGGGGAAATGAGATTACACAGCTAGACCAAGATAGGTGAAGACGTGGTTCTCACACTGCGAATACCCTAATGAACCACTCGAGATATAATAATACTATTATTAATATTGCTATTTCGTAGACAGAGAATTGTGAAACATACTTTATGAATTCGCCCAAATATCCTGCGGGAGGTCGGGATCATGGTGGTTTTAACGCTTTTTATTCTTCTCGAAAAAAGGTTTTATACGTTTTTTATTTAAAACTTAATGCGTCTAACATCTACATGTAATAGCAGGACAAACGTATAATTCCGTCACAAGATATAGAAAGTAATGGGATAAAAGGTAAAAATCTCTATAAAAACAATATCAACATCTTCTAATTATTGTCATCACCATCAACATCATCATCGTCGTCATCATCATCATCATCATCATCAACAACAACACCAACTTAGGATCCACATCATTAGCGCAATATTCATATAATTATACCTGTCATTCTTATACTTAGTATATAGTGTATGCAAAGTCCTCATACAACGGAAAGTAATATACGCTGGCCACTAGTTTACTGTATGCATGAAATAAGCACTTGTCTTGTTCTCTTCTCGTGAACGACCTTGAGAGCAGCCGATTCCAGTCCGTTTTATCCAATCAGAATCCGTTTTCACCGGATCCTGGTGCTTGTCATATTCTTGTCCCAGGTATTCCTCGTTGTTTCTCTTTACTGGGAATTTCTTTGAATTTGTCCATTTGTCACAAGAGACGCTGTCATGGCAGTAGGCATTCGATGATAACAGCGACCACAGGTGGTCGCTAAGAGGGCCAAATGAATTCAAATTCTTCCGACCTATCAGAAGCTCGATGGTAGAAGCGGATGACTTGTCAGGAGATTTGTTCCAAGCGCTCCGGAACACGTTCGAAATGTCAGAAAATTGTCTGCGCAACATCCGTTGGATCGTCTTCCGATTTCCACCCCAGAGCCCTTCAACAATCGAGACGTTGGCGTGATCCGGATGGTCGCGTATACAGTGAAGTGAGTTGAGATGGGATCTGAGATCCTGATGATGTAACCAGTCGTTGACAGCAGTTGCATCACGGTCACTCAGGCGACTGTCAGCGTCTCTAACGATGAAATAATCGACTGTCTGATCGTCTATGACCAGATATCTCCAGAAGACGGGTGCTATGGACTTTGTCTTGACGTAAGCGATCTCTGCTCCGAGCTGTTTCAACTTGTTCAGGATTCTCTTCGGAACTAACCACGATTTAACGTCGGCAGCTTTAGAACTGCGAGATGTTACGTAGAAGCGAAGTTTCCAGCCAGGGAAGAAGATGGGAGCGATCTGTGCATTGCGAATCGCTCCCCAGGTATACTTCGGATTGCTTCCGTAAAGCGACATCGAAATCACTTTCCTACCGTCGACGGTAATCGTATCATTTGCGCGAGTGTAGTTTACAAACCTGGGTGAAAAAGATGCAATACAAATGAAGCCAGATCATAAAGCAAAAATCATTTTTGTCTTCCGAAGTCCCCTATTGCGAACGGAAATATTTGGAATGCAGGAGGTTCAACTTCCATTGCGTTTTTTGGAGGAACTTTAGTCAGTTGTACAAGTTTTTGGAAATCATCAAGTCAAAATTAGAAACATTATGAAAGCGTATATAATGCATACAATGCATATTAGTACATAAGGGATACAGATATATTCTTCATAAGGATATTATTGGTTTCTCCAAATTGAATGATTATCTGTAATATTTTGCTTGACAAAGGTATCATTATGAAGATGACGGATTGTGAGGTTTATAGCATCATAATGAGATGTAGCCTAATATGCAGTAACAAGGAAAGCGTTCGTAGAGTAGGTGTGCACAAGCTTGGACCATATTTAGGCTACCCATTTTTATACGCAAATGCTGGCTTATCAGCCAATTGCAAGCTGCAAACAAGACGTATTCTACCGAGTCGGCAAACTCAGAATCGTCATGCACAGGTTAGACTGGACATGGAAAAGCATGCAACCGTACACTAAAATGAGAGTAATGTCCACCCTGGTTTGGCTAGTAGCCAGTGACCACTTGTGGGGAGAGAAAGCGGGACGCTGGATAAAGACCTCTAAAATCGCATCCAACCTTTTGAAATGACGGAATATAGAAATATTTTAAGAGAATAAACGAAAATAGAAGAAACGAAAATATTTTAAAGATAGGCAACGAGTTGCTTATCCCAAGTATTAAGACAAGAGAATTAGTGTATTATGGGCACACAATCTGCCGTGAAGGCAACATCTTAGAAAAAGATACCACAATGGTATCACTGCCTGTAGGCCTGTACCCAGATGCAAATGGCGAAGATAGACCAACCATGTAGACGGTGGATTCAAGACATGAAATACTGGCTAAAAGTGAACATCAAAGTGGATGTCAATATGGGAAGAGACAAATGAGTATGGTGGAAGAACGTCCATCAAGTCTTCTACACTTCGCCGATGGATGGGTAATTATGGTACAAGCACGTTTTAGAATGCAATATTAAGACACACAAAGACATGCCAAAACATTTCGAATACAAAACAAACAACAGCAAGCAGCGCAATTGGCAGACAAATTGAAATTGCTTTTTTTTTGAAACGCTTTTCTTGTTACTGCATATTAGGCTACAACTCACTATGATGCTATAAACTTCACAATCCGTTATCTTCATAATGATACCTTTGTCAAGCAAAAGATTATGTACAGATAATCATTCAATTTGCACAATGATTCAAAGATGTTTCTCTAGACCAGCACATATGCTTGTGTGTGTCTTTTTCGCTTCATCATCAGTACGATTACTCTACTGAGCACTGCATTGATTTTGAATCTTAAGAGCACTACATGTAAATAGAATTTTTCAGACCAGACAGAGCTGCATGCCAGAATCAAAATTGACCGCAAATGCAAACATGGAAAATAAAACCGTGATATATAGCAAGAATAAGCCATAATATGTACCTTTCTAGCAAAACTTTGTCATGATCAACACGTGGTGCCAGAAATTTTTTTTTCTTCTGATCTGCATAGTATCTTGTGAAAAGACTTAATGTGTGAACAAGATGAATATTCGAAACCTTTATGCATCTGGCTGGTAAATAGGCTGTAGTAATCCATGCATCTGCATACCATTCAGTAAAAATTCGAGGATAATAAAATCCGAAGATATCAACATGAGTTCTATGGACAAAATCATATGTGATGATCGCGGTGCTTCCACCTGTGTGGTTTGGACCTACAACTCCAACATTTGGTGGGTCAAGACTATTCAGAACATCAACAAAAACACTGGTCCAATTGTCAGTCTCCATGATGGTATCGTCGTTGATACGATAGAAATAGTCAACATGATCGAGATATGCTTCCATCATTGCGTCATTCTGAGCCCATGCTGGCTTTCCTGTGTGATTGCACTGCACCAAGTGAAGAGAAACGGTTCCAAGATGGAGACAAAGGGTCGATGTAATGTTCTCAAATGTTGCAATAAACTTTGTCAGAAATTCCGAATTTCGAAAGAATTGGTCTGTTGCATCAAAGGCAAGATAGAAATGGTATATGAAGCCGGAACTGGCTGTTTTGCAGAAACTTGGAAGAAGTTGGGAAAATAACACGAAATTCGTCGGCAGTTCATTTAACAATAAGGATGTCTGAAAAGTTGAGGTAATCCCGGAGCCAATTGCAACTGTTGGCATTCCATCTTTTCCATGCACCACTAATTCAAGACTTTCATGACCTAAACTCCCGTCTTCTGCGTGAACGTCTGCAGTAAAATGAGCATTCGTCCGCTCAGAATCTTCTTTCCAGACGCTCAACCACTTTCCGTTCTCGGTTGAGAAGTACTTCATTAAAGAAATGCTCTTCCATACTCTGTGGTGCAACATGTGGAAAGCAATAACATAAACGAAAAGCAAACTCAATAAGCGCTTGACTGTGCTGCGGGCAAAAAGAGACTTAAATGAAAATTTACTCATCGTTTAGTTATTAATGTTACAACACTTTTTATTATTAATACTGCATGGCAGGTCTGTTGACTCACTAAAATTGTAGTCTTAAAAACTGATTGCATACTATTCACCCACGCTGTGGAACTGCTTTGTACAGTATTCCTGGGCGGTTAAAACAAATGTGCATTTTATCAGCAGGCAGTTGTTTGTTGTGCGGTTAATGACGAATTTATTCAGAGAACCATCAAAGGTCTAACCATCTGCAGACTTATAAAAGCACTCCTCTGGTCACATGGTTGATTCTGAAAGCAGAAATTGCCATATACACAAATATGTCATCGAGGTAATCGCCACAGTCAATTGAAATGAAAGTTAGTGTAATGTAAATGTTTCATGCCTAAAAGTTTGCAACGTTTACGGAGTCTGCAAAAAATACAGGAGCTAGATTATTAAACATGCTTAATTATAAAGCAGGAAGGATATCTAACCAGGGACATGAAAAATACACAAATATGTTGTTAAGAACTAAAAAAATTAAAACACTGAGTAAAGTGAAGAATTTGTAATGCAGAGCAAAGAAAATTCACGAATTATATCAAATTGAAAAGTTCAAAATTTAAAAATCTTAAAGTCTGCGTCACTGCCTTCCTTTGTAACGGTCTCGGTTCTGATAGATTACCACACAAATGGGAGACGAATCTTTCATCATCATCATCATCATGTGTCATCTTCATATCTGAAGGTTGACGGTCATGAGTTGTTTCCACTTTGTTCTGTCTTCAGCAATCCTTTTTAGTCTTCCGTAGTTCTTTTCCTGTATGTGTTCCTTAATGTCGTCCAGCCAGTCTCTTCTAGGTCTTCCTCTGGCCCTGTTTCCCTCATATCTGCCCTCTAATAGGACTTTTGCTTGTTCTGTGCTTGAACCCCGCATTATGTGTCCAGCATACTGAGTTTTCCTGTTTATAATTTCTGTCAGGAGTTGTCTCTTTTCTCCAATTTTCTTTAGTACCTCTTCATTTGTTATTCTCTCTTGCCAGCTAATTTTCAAGATTCTTCTGAAGCACCACATTTCAAAGGCCTGTATTTTATTTTTCAACTGCTTTGTTAGAGTCCAGCATTCGCAGGAGAATGTGATAACCGAGTATACATAGCATCTCAGGATTCGTAGTTTTAGTGCTAGGTCTAGGTTTCTTCTTAGTAGTTCTTTCTGTTTCCAAAAGGCTTCTTTGGCCATACCTACGAATAATTGACGAATCTTTACCCCTCTTAATACAATTTTATTTCTTCACTACAATGTCTAAGTTTTGACTACGACTATAGTTGTTTTAAAGTTGTTTTAAAGTTTTGACTGCGACTATAATTGTTTTGAAGATTTAACAATGGACATTATTTGCGTTTTCTCCTAAAAGCGGAAAACATTGACTACTATGGCACACGATGACTTAATTTTTATCAGTTTAATAATAATAATAATAATAATAATAATAATAATAATAATAATAATAATAATAATTTTTGCGCCTGCGTATGGACATGCGATTTTAACATGTGTGTTCATAAATTCGCTGCAATCATCAGAAAGGATTGTTTTAAAAGTATCGAAAAAATAAAGATATCCTGATTCCTGAATGACGCATTTTGATTTGGTAATGTCACAAAAATAACTGAACTGTTTATGGCTCCATGGACCATACAAATCAGTAGTCACGATCCTATGAAAAAATTTTCATGGGAAGCGGTTAGGGCGATTGTCGACAGAATCAAAGTACTTTTGTACTACAGCTTTTGACCACTCAGTTGTCAATTAAAGTCTTTAAAGCATGCACCAGAGCTCATGATCTAATTTCAATATGGCTCAAAATTTCTGTGACTGGGGCCACGCCACAGATTCCGCACAAAGAACTCAAGAAGCTTACCCAACTACCTAGCCGTACTAAATACTAAACATTGTTTTAAAATGATTAATGTACTCCTTGTTGCTATGTTAACCTGTAGCAATATAGTGCAATTACGGATTTATATTATGTTTAATTTATTTTTCTACATGATCATTGTACTTATAATTTATGTTCTGTGATGTTTTGAGTTGAAAATAAACTCGGTTTAATTGATTAATACAATGAGCGCATCAGTTTTGATGTCCATTAGAGTGCAGGCCACAAGATTACCCTTTAGGCTAGTTGGACTGGCGTGCACGCAAATGTGACCACGTTACTGCGAATCTTGGAAATTTTTTCAGAGAAAAATATTATCCAAATATTCAGCGAATCGTGTCACGAAAATGTACTGAGAGAGAGAGATAGAGAGGTTTTGTGTCTTTGCGATGGAATAGATCGTTTACCGTTTTCCGGAGTTTTTGCGGATTAGAACTGCTTGCTGAAATGATGTTTGGTCAACAGCAGTGCTATTGGTCATATGATTAATTGGTTTGCGTAAGTGAAGTTCTGGGGAGAAAATTTAACATGAACTAGTCTAGTCAGTGTTTTATACAGGCCTGTTAAGAGGGGATATTCCCCCAAATAAAAACTTCTAAATCCCCCCAATCCCAGCACTTGCTCAAATTTTGCATTGAACTGTCTTTTTCCCTGCAACCAAGTCGATCCCCCCCTCGAAAGCCTCAATTTCACCCCAAAGGCCTGGAGTTTGGATAAAACACTGAGTCTATTACAGAGGAAGTGGCAGTCTTGGTCTCTATTAGTGTTGGAGTCTCTATTGTTTTTATTAGTGTATGTCAATTACATTGATGCAGATAGGCCTATATCGAACACCTAAACATTTGCCGATGACACATAACTGTATACACAGACTGGCAGTGAAGCAGAGGCGAAGATTTTGCAAGAAGACCTAAATAGACTATTTAAAAGGTCAGACGGTTGGCACATACTTTTCAATGCAGATAAATACTCTGTGATGCATAGGGTCTACTCCATTGGGAATAAGGAATCAGTTTATGAGTTTGTGTTATGTGGGAAGGGTCTAAAAGTTACAACCGAAGACAAAGGTTTAGAGTATAATATATAAAAGTCTAAAACCATAATTATAGACATTGTTTACTGCAAGTTTTGTTACTTATCGATGCAAAAATAAGACGACAAAGAAGGAAAATAGGCCTATAGGAGCAATAGGCTACCATTTAGAAATTTAGAGGATAAGAGGGGGAAATGAGATTACACAGCTAGACCAAGATAGGTGAAGACGTGGTTCTCACACTGCGAATACCCTAATGAACCACTCGAGATATAATAATACTATTATTAATATTGCTATTTCGTAGACAGAGAATTGTGAAACATACTTTATGAATTCGCCCAAATATCCTGCGGGAGGTCGGGATCATGGTGGTTTTAACGCTTTTTATTCTTCTCGAAAAAAGGTTTTATACGTTTTTTATTTAAAACTTAATGCGTCTAACATCTACATGTAATAGCAGGACAAACGTATAATTTCTTCACAAGATATAGAAAGTAATGGGATAAAAGGTAAAAATCTCTATAAAAACAATATCAACATCTTCTAATTATTGTCATCACCATCAACATCATCATCGTCGTCGTCATCATCATCATCAACAACAACAACACCAACTTAGGATCCACATCATTAGCGCAATATTCATATAATTATACCTGTCATTCTTATACTTAGTACATAGTGTATGCAAAGTCCTCATACAACGGAAAGTAATATACGCTGGCCACTAGTTTACTGTATGCATGGAATAAACACTTGTCTTGTTCTCTTCTCGTGAACGACCTTGAGAGCAGCCATTTCCAGTTCGTTTTATCCAATCAGAATCCGTTTTCACCGGATCCTGGTGCTCGTCATACTCTTGTCCCAGGTATTCCTCGTTGTTTCTCTTTACTGGGAATTTCTTTGAATTTGTCCATTTGTCACAAGAGACGCTGTCATGGCAGTAGGCATTCGATGATAACAGCGACCACAGGTGGTCGCTAAGAGGGCCAAATGAATTCAAATTCTTCCGATCTATCAGAAGCTCGATGGTAGAAACGGATGACTCGTGCGGAGATTTGTTCCAAGCGCTCCGGAACACGTTCGAAATATCAGAAAATTGTCTGCGCAACATCCGTTGGATCGTCTTCCGGTTTCCACCCCAGAGCCCTTCAACAATCGAGACGTTGGCGTGATCCGGATGGTCGCGTATACAGTGAAGTGAGTTGATATCGGATCCGAGATCCTGATGATGTAACCAGTCGTTGACAGCAGTTGCATCACGGTCACTCAGGCGACTGTCAGCGTCTCTAACGATGAAATAATCGACTGTCTGATCGTCTATGACCAGATATCTCCAGAAGACGGGTGCTATGGACTTTGTCTTGACGTAGGCGATCTCTGCTCCGAGCTGTTTCAACTTGTTCAGGATTCTCTTCGGAACTAACCACGATTTAACGCCGGCAGCTTTGGGACTGCGAGATGTTACGTAGAAGCGAAGTTTCCAGCCAGGGAAGAAGATGGGAGCGATCTGTGCATTTCGAATCGCTCCCCAGGTATACTTGGGATTGCTTCCATAAAGCGACATCGAAATCACTTTCCTACCGTCGACGGCAATCGTATCATTTGCGCGAGTGTAGTTTACAAACCTGGGTGAAAAAGATGAAATACATAATTGAAATTAAGTCAGTCGAAAGTTCAATTTTCTTGGCGAGTTTGGGGATTCAACTTATTTCTATGTGAAATTATCCTCATCAAACGAGGATGATACCTAATGAGGAATCCGACATTACCATGTGAATTACTTTAGAAACTCTACAAAATAGAATTATAAATGGTGAATTGTACACGATTGTTTTCAGTTATCGTGGAATGGCATACTCCTACAATTGCATTACATTGAGAATAATTGTTTGAAAAATCTGAGGTACTTTTTAAATATATTAACCAGTGATTGACAATTACAACATTTAAACTACTTATTTAGAATTAGAAGTTTGAGTTCAACAATTAGAATTAGCAACATCCCACAAGCTAATTCAATAGAATAGAATTCTTCTAATATAGGCCAAATTAGAAATGTTCAACAGGAAGTGCATTAAAAGTCATGACCTAAATTATATCAGAATTACATTTTAAAATTTAAAATGAATCAAATAAAGTATCGAATAATCTATTTCTGTTATCACTAAGAATTCGACTTAATTCACCGGTACTTAACGATCTTTCAATAACAGCAATTTTTGCTGGTATAACATAATGCTGCAAAAGCACTGGCATGAATAGGGAAAGTTCAATTAATGGCCCTTCCAAAAAGAAATACTAATGCAATCTCTGTCTACTTAATAAATCAGGCGTTTTTGAAGGAAAAAATACGAGTTTGGGCAATTTAATGTCACTGTCTTTGCTCACTCTTTGAGTATACTGTATATTCATTCATGTGAATGAATATGTTTTGAGTAGAGTTTCTACTGAGTACGTAATAATTATATTCTTGAAATTTGCTGCAAATAATCAAGACAACTAATTAATTGGCAAAGGAAGAACACGGACTTCGAATACCGGAAGCTCTTACACGGGCAAGGACTAATAAACAATGTTGAGATTGAAAGCAAGTAAGATTGTGCTAATTAAACATAATATATACAGTATTTGTTATTTTCAAATAGAATTAACATGCCAGTAATTAGAATTAGAATTAGCTAAATCTTTCAAAGTAATTGAGTCGAATAACAATTAACCATTGCTAATTAATTAGCTAATTTATTTGAAATAGAAATTGCAATTACCCACTGAGAGAAATTGCGACAGGAAAATGGCGAGTATTTTATGGGTGGAAATGAGGACAAATGAAGAATTATTATAAAGAATCTACCCAAAAGTGAAGAGTGATCCTGATGTAAAAGGTGATACAGAGAAAACTGAGTCTCTTTGGACACATTTTGTCAAATGAAAGACGACAGTAAAATCGAACCTCTAATGTTAGGAATAACAATAATTGAAGGTCACACAGAGAATGATGTTACAACATTATGGAATGGTGTGGAAGCAGAATACAAGAATTGAGTCACGGAGCTCTGAATCGAAGTGACAGGGAACAGTCTGTGAGGTAGGGGTCAGACACCAACGGGCGCTGAGCCCATGGTTATTAATAATGATGGTGGTGGTGATGATGATGATGATGATGATGATGATGATGATGATGATGATAATGAGTCAGTTGACATTTTAATGAAATGTTAGAAATTGCACACTCTGAGGAAAATTGATGTGCAAAAATTCAATCACTGCATTTTTTACAACTAAAGACACAGGCGAACAAAGCGTTTGTTTCCATAATAATGTTGGCCCTATCTGATAGATTTTGATGCAATTGTAGAAATAGCTTGAAAATCTATAATATTAAAATCCTTATCTGTATGTCTCTCTGTCTGTTACCTTCAAGCGTTCTGATTGGTTGACTATTGGTAGACGGTTTAGACCGTTTAGTCCTTACGTCGCGATGCGTTGGTGGGCGAGCGTTGACTATTGGTAGACGGTTTAGACCGTTTAGTCCTTACGTCGCGATGCGTTGGTGGACGATGTTCGAAGACGACGTTGCTATTGGTAACAATTGTTCGTAGAACCGGTTTAGTCGAGTCATTGCAGCGTCAGAGGGCTGGGCGTGCGACGACGTTGCTATTGGTAACAATTGTTCGCAGCCTGAGGTAGTTGCAACGTACATTTTAACGTGCACAAAAAATACGTGTACAGCGTCACAAATGGCCACAGTTGCGTGATTTTAACGTACATAGGCCTAATTATTACGTGGCGCAGAGCTTGGCTAGGTGGCGATCATTGAAATGTTGTTCAGCATGAACTCAATGATTGGGTATTAGGTATAGGTATTGGATTAGTATTATCCTGCACTGCGAGCGAAGCGAGCGCGAGCGAAGCGAGCATCTTTCTAGTTTCTCATTAAATTTTATCAAGGATTTTTTAAGATAAGACTAATTTTGTATTGAAAATAGTCAATCACTGAATAAACTTCTATGGCGCCACTATCATAATTTTCAAGTTTTCAGCCGATGGCGCACAAATCCAGTCCGTATAAGAGTCAAGTCAAGCGAAATATTTAATAAAGGGTTTTACACAGTCGTGGACATTCAGGTTTAGTTGCGTAGTAGTAGGCCTATATCAAGACCTTCCGAGGTGAAATCTGCTCGTTTTACAGCAAAGATCAACGCAGCGTGTGATCCAAACTCGCGCAACTAAAACACAGGAAGAGAATCGAAATCGTTTTATGTATGCTCAGACTCGTTAATGCATGTAGTTTGCATTGATGCCAACGTACTATATAGAAATCTGGCAGTAGCAGTGCCTGACAGGCAGCTGTAGTCATTGAAGCTGATTTAAGTGTAAAAGTGTACTAGCCTACATTGGAAATAAATGTAAAGCTGTTCTGAATTGAATTGCATCCAATTTCTGAAATGTCTCGCCTATGCCGCAATAGCCAGTACGCGTTTTGTTATATTTACGGCGAATTGTTGGGCAGTGAAAATAATTAATTCTTGAAAGAAGTGCCTATTTAGAATTGCGCAATTTGGAATTGCTGCATGTTGAAATCAAAATTAAGAAAGAATAAGAAAGAGTACTGACCTGATCAGCAAAGCTTTGTCAATTTCAACGCGTGGCAAAAGCAACCTCCTTTTCCTCGGATCTGCATCGTATCTTCTGAAAAGACTTTGTGTATGAACAAGATCAATATTCGAAACCTTCATACATCTGGCTGGTAAATAGGCTGTAGTAATCCACTCATCTGCATACCAGTCAGTAAAAATTCGAGGATAATAAAATCCAAATATATCAACATGAGTTCTATGGACAAAATCATATGTGAGGATCTCTAACTTTCCACCTGTGGTGTTCGGACCTACAACTCCAACATTTGGTGGGTCAAAACCATTTAAGACATCGACAAAAACACTGGTCCAATTTTCAGTCTCCATGATGGTATCATCGTTGATACGATAGAAATAGTCAACATGATCGAGATATGCTTCCATCATTGCGTCATTCTGAGCCCATGCTGGCTTTCCTGTATGATTGCACTGCACCAAGTGAAGAGAAACAGTTCCAAGATGGAGACAAAGGGTCGATGTAATGTTCTCAAATGTTGCAATAAACTTTGTCAGAAATTCTGGATTTCGAAAGACCAGGTCTGTTGCATCAAAGGCAAGGTAGAAATGGTATATGAAGCCTGAACTTGCTGTTTTGCAGAAACTTGGAAGAAGTTGGGAAAATAACACGAAATTCGTCGGCAGTTGATTTAACAATAAGGCTGTCTGAAAAGTTGAGGTAATCCCGGAACCAATTGCAACTGTTGGCATTCCATCTTTTCCATGCACCACTAATTCAAGATCTTCATGATCCAAACTCCCGTCTTCTGCGTGAACGTCTGCAGTAAAATGAGCATTCGTCCGCTCAGAATCTTCTTTCCAGACGCTCAACCACTTTCCTTTATCAATTGAGAAGTACTCCGCTAAAGAAGTAGGCCTACTCATCCATACCTTGTAGCACAATAAGTGGATAGAAATGACATAAACGAAAAGCAGACTCAATAAACGCTTTCCTGTGCTGCGGGCAAAAAACGACTTAAATGAAAATGTACTCATCGTTTAGTTAATGTTACAACACTTTTTATTATTAATATAGCAGGGCAGCTCGTAATAGGATGCCTCACTGAAACTATAGTCTTCAAAACGGATTAGACCTACATACACCCACGCTATGGAACTGCTTTGTAGGCCTATTGTCATCCTGATCAACACAGGTGTGTATTTAGTCAGTAGGCAGCTGCTTGTTGTGCTGCTAATGCTGTACTTAGAGCACCGCAGAAGGTCTGACGATCTGCCGAATAACCAAAGCAGTTTGTGTTAGTTGATTCTGAAAGCATAAATTACCACATTTACAAATAATTATACCATTAAAGTAATCGCCATCGACACATGCAGAAACGTCAAAGGATTCAGAATTATATTGCCAACGCCATTTCAGAAAGCACGTAATAGGACCATATTAAACCTATTCTTGTAAAGTTACGCTGGCTATCAGTAGAACAGAGAACTGTATTCAAGATTGGTCTCCTGGTTTATGAAATACTGCATACTGGCCAACCTCTATATTTGAAATGCATGTTAAACC
The DNA here is from genome assembly GCA_018105865.1 of Metaphire vulgaris. Classification (NCBI taxonomy): domain Eukaryota; kingdom Metazoa; phylum Annelida; class Clitellata; order Crassiclitellata; family Megascolecidae; genus Metaphire; species Metaphire vulgaris. Next base: position 8,052,280 of record CM030855.1, read on the forward strand.
ACTCGAAACATTCTCATTCAACGAGGTTAAACTTGTTAAATATTAATAGAACCAACACTGAAATTGGTTAGAGAGCCTTTTTCATTTCTGGCCCAAAATCTGGAAATATTTCCCTCTGCTTGCCAGATCTTCCAATAAAACGAGTATTTTCATATCTAGACTTAAAACAGATCTCTTCCCATTTAGCATTTCCACCATAGTTCGTCTTGATTTTTCCCTATGACCGTCTCGATTTTGCTCTACTGCGTTCGAAATTAAACACCTCATTTTATTGCAATTTATTTACGATGTAGGTTACTGATATAATAAGCAATGACGAAAGGCTTTGAAAATTAGGGATACATAGATTCTCGAAGTGTCTGAAGGGGTACGACGAGCAAAAAAGTTTGGGAACCTCTGCACAAGACTTTGCAACGGTTATGGACTTGTGGAGTCAGCGAAAACAGGAGCATAATTAATACGTTTAATTACAAGGCAGAAAATTAGGCCAAGTTAAATACTTAAATATAATCTAGAATAAATAAGTTTTAAAATAATGAGTAAAGCGAAAATAAGTCTTAAAATAATGAGTAAAGAGAAAATGAGTTTTAAAATAATGAGTAAAGCGAAGAATTTGTAAAGCACAGCACAAAAAATTCGCAAATTAAATCAAATTGAACCGTTTAAAATTTGAAAAGCGTTTAGTCTGCGCCATTGCCTTTCTATCATCCTATGGAACGGTCTCGGTTTGTATACTATAGAGGTCTTTCTCGCGAGATCACGCATGTAAATAAAATTTTATGCCGCCATGTTGTTTGGCAAGAAATCAGCAGTTCGAATCTCGAAGGTACGAATCGAATAGGACATTTTGTCGATACTAAAGCGAAGATGGTCGTTTCGTGTTGTGCCGTTGGTTGCCAAAATAGACATTCTGTCGAGACACGTGCGACGATAAAATTTTACCGATTTCCAAAAAACTACGAAAGAAGAGGACGATGGATTGCAGCTTGCCGTCGTGATAAGTGGGAGCCGAATGAGTACACCCGAATATGTAGTCGCCACTTCATTTCAGGTTGGCTGAGTTTGAATTGGCCGTTTATTATCCAACAGTTTGTTAAGCCACTGCCACTGTAATATGCCGTAAATAAATCTTTTGATACTACATATTAGGAAAACGTATTGAAATGGCTGTTTCACATTTTATAGCCCAATATACAGGAACGAAATCAGAATATAAAAACGACGGCCCGTTGACATTTAGGCCTTTTGAAAATGTGCGAAGTGTAAATAGGCCTAGTGTGCTCTGAACTAAATAAATATTTTACAAATATTCTTCACTTTGATTACCTGATATAGAAGTCTACTTATTTGTCTCAATACATGGGAACCATTTCCCTTTGGCATCGCAAATTTCCAATATATGATACTTAAGAAGTCCTGGATTACAACATATACACCTTTAAGCTTTCTGATTGATTAACTATTACCTGTTTTTATTCATGGACTTAATTATTGTACCATTTGATTGACTATATATACTTGACTTTAATATGTTTTGGTAAATGTGTCTGTTATGAATTAGCTAAATAAATTTATTGTTATAGTTGCTTGATATAATTGTATTATGAGTTTTGAATTTATTAATTTGTTTGTCTGTCTTGTTAAACTGTGTAGCTGTTGTGAATAACATGAATTTAGTTGGAAATATAGAAATTAAATTAAATTAAATTAAAAGACACATTATAAACTAGAGACGATTTATTTGTTTCTCCTCTAGGCGCCAAGAGCGGCGATCCACTTTCACCTGACTATGTGCCATCATTATTTTTCGTTTTGAAGTCTCCTGTGAAACGTAAATGCACTTTCGTTACAAAGAACGTCAAGCAGCAAAGAGAAGAGACTGGCCAATCACCAGCGAATGGAAGCAGCTATCGCTCCGGAATTTAAGTTCTGGCTTTGTCGGTTACCTCTGGAGAAGATATGCCTAATGTATCAGCCACCAGCACTGTTTGTGATGTCGCTAAATCCATATCCACACAAACTGATATCAATGTCAACAATCTTACAGCTATTGAGAAAGAACTCGATGATCTGAGAGTGGAAAATATGAATTTGAAGCAGCGACTTGCAGATCTGTCAACAGATGAGTCTTTTAGAGGAAACGACAGAAAAGTTAGGAACTTGTTGGGCTTACCATCATTTTCAATGCTTATGGCCGTGTTTGCAGCAAGTTCACCATTTATACAGAATCGTTCATCCCTTACTTTATTCCAGCAGTTCATTCTGTGTCTTATGAGATTGCGTCACAACCTGAGCCTTGACTTTCTTGCATTTTATTTCAAACGTATCAGCATCTACAGTCTCAAGAACCTTCCAAAATGTTATCGATGTGTGCGATACCAGACTGGTTCCAGCACTCGTGTTTTGGCCACAAAGAGACCAACTGAAATTAACTATGCCTGCCAGTTTTGAGACAAGTTTGAATATTGTATCAGCATTATTGACTGTTTGAAATTTTTATCGAAACGACCTTCTGATCTTAAGGCAAGAGCTCAGACATATTCAGATTACAAGTCCTACAATACAATGAAATATCTTATTGGAATAACACCACAAGGTGTTATCACCTTCATTTCGAAAGGTTGGGGTGGCGTCTGGCGACAAGTATGTAACTGAAAACTGTGGCTATTTTGATAATTTAAGGACAGGTGATGTGGTTATGGCTGACAGAGGATTCAACATAGCGATTCTCTTGCACTGCACTCTGCCACGTTAGAAATTCCAGTGTTTACTAAAGGAAAGAAACAGCTCGATCCAGTGGATGTGGAGTTTTCGAGAAATTTGTCTTCTCTCCGAATTCATGTGGAAAGAGTAATAGGATTAACTCGCCAAAAATTCACCATTCTAGAAGGAACTATTCCCATCACATTGCTGCGTGTTGATGAAAGCAAGACTTTAACAACACTTGACAAAATAGTCGTCTGCTGTGCACTGACCAATTTGTCACCATCTGTGGTGCCTTTCGATTGATGCTTTTGGTTAAACAATACAGATTAATAATTTAGTGCCTTCATTGCTGCGAGCCTAAATTACCGTAGTGTTTTTTGTTGATTGTAAGAAATTTACCATAATATGAACAGTGAACACTTGACCAATAAGTTTCATGGTGGTCATCAGAGATGGGTAATTAATCGATTAGGAAGTAATTGATTAGCTAATCGAATAGGTGACCAGCTAATTCTAATTATAATCAATTGTCAAATTTTATCGGCTAATCGTAATTCTAATCAATTAGAGTTTACCTGCTAATTCTAATTATGTTTTAATTACATGACAATTAGTGATTGCGAAATGCAATGCAGACATGCTAACTTAGACTGAGACTTTTCTATAAAACTTACAGCTTATAGACCTAAGTGTTTTGTGTGATTGCTGTTGACAACTGGAAAGTGTAATTGTAATTCTAATTGATTAGACAGCAGCTAATGCTAATTCTAATGAATTGAACAAAGTGTAGAACTAATATTAATGCTAATCAGTTAGGTGCTAGCAGCAACTAATTCTAATTGATTAGATTTTTGTCTAATTGTGCCCATCTCTGGACTGGTCATAATTATTTAAAACTTTTTACTTACAATTTGCATTGTTTAAATCAAGGGTTACTTTATTTATCAGAATTATTGCAGAAAAATGACGTTGTGTATATACAGGAACACTGGCTTTCTTTTATTGATCTGGATAAGCTAAGGCTAATTAATGAAAATTTTATTGTGTACAGTAGGCCTTGAGAATTGGTAGACGTTATGCAATAACTTGTACAGCAAGAGCAAATCCTCTTCCTCTGAGTTGATATGTGTTGACTTACTCCAATCGTATTGTTTACCTATTATATTATATGCTACTGAAGCCACTTGCCCGAACAACAGCACTTTAAATACTTGGATCATCTAGTACAGCAGGTTGTATGCAAAATCTTTGATGTACATAATAAAGTAATGATTGACTGTATTCACGAAATGCTTGGAATGCATTCAATACATGATACTGTAAAGAATCAGCACTCTTACATTTCGGTTCTCTAAGAAACCACTGTATTTTGTCAACTGTATAATAGTGGAGTGTGTAGTTGTTAGTTAAGAGTTATGTTTGTACTTATGTTGTCTGCATTTGCAAATAAAGTTATATATATACATATATATATGTATGTATATATATATATATAATATTTTCTTTTCCTGCTGACAATCTACATGTTGAAGATAATACATTAGTTTAACAATTATATTGTTCAATTTATACGTGCAGTAATGAAGTAATAGCAAATATTTTCTACATCTTACACCATGACATTAAAAATTGCACAAAATGAAATAAAATCATGTAAAACACATTAAGAGCCCAAGTAGCAGGACACATTCCACAGCCTGTATTCTGACTGTATATGAATACATAATAGTGAGGTCATAAATTATTGGCAAAATAAGTCAGCTGAGGCTACTTGCGCAATGAATATGGAGAAGGCAGCAAGCGGTAGTTTTATTTTATCTCTTGAAACTCAACATTTGAAGGGTCAAGTTAAAAATAGATATTTGCAAAAAATATTTGCAATATATTGGCAATATTGGCAATTTTGCCAATTTTGAATATATCGTGAAATTTTAATAATAAATAATAAAAATAAGAACGCCTTTCGTTCGGGCAACGCCTTCACTCCAATTTGCTGTACCCATCCAGCTACAAAATATTTGTAGCCTTCTAAACTTTTATACGCCTTCAGCGCATCGGAACTGTAAACACTCGTTTTGTTTACCAGATAGTTATAAATATCCGCATACTCCAATTGAGGCAATTCGTCGATCGAACTAGACTGCACTGATTTAAACATCGCCCATGGTAAACAATACGGATCGCCGACAGTAGCAAATTATTAACTTTTTGCAAATATCTATTTTTAACTTGACCCTTCAAATGTTGAGTTTCAAGAGATAAAATAAAACTACCGCTTGCTGCCTTCTCCATATTCATTGCGCAAGTAGCCTCAGCTGACTTATTTTGCCAAACATCATGGCGGCATAAACATTGATCACGTGACAACCAACGAGATTTTGCAAGATCTCTATACGTAGATTTTAACTATACACTAGATGCCGTCTATGTATGGGAAAGTCAGCCGAAAGTTTAAGCCAAATATCCACCAAACCACCAATCCACCATTTTAGTGATTTTACTATCCACTATTGTCATGGTAACCATATAAATAGAAGCTGTAGTTGTCTAAAATGTTTTTAATCAATCATTTAATTTATGCGAAATTCAGCGATGTTGCTCAGTCGCCGAATGTAACAACAAAAACTATCAGAAGTAAGTAAAGTAAGTAAGTAAAATCTCGTGGATTTCTATAGCGCCTTGGAAAGCAGCACAACAGTAGCTGCTTATTCTTAGGCGCTCAGCCTCTCTTAAAACAGCCATAGGAAAGGTATGAGATCAACCAGGCAATAGTCAACTTCCAAAGGGCAGTGAGGCTAGATTGTTACAGCTATATGGAGAAAATGTGTTTCACAGAGATTAGGGGCTGTCCATTAATTATGTCAACAATTCTTGGGCAATTTTTGACCCCCTTCCCCTTGTCAACAACTGTCAACTTTCAGTGATCCCTATAATTAAGTCAAAACTTTTTGACCCTCCCCCACTAAGACCAGTGACGGGTCCCCCCAAAAGTTTAGAAGGTTATTATTTTTGCAGCGATGAGACCTTTTCCCCTTTCTTTTGTTCATCAAGCGTCATAATGTGGTGATTGATCACCTTTTTTGCTTGTCAGGATTTTTTCGTTGTAATAAATAGTATTCTATGAAATTTTATATTTTTTTATCATTTGTAAAAAATGAAATTGTTGACGTCAGCTTCTCTTGACCCCATCCCCCTGTCAACAACTGTCAATCTTTTTCAAACCCCTCTCCAGTGGCGGCTCCAGGAATTGACAAGTGGGAGGGGTCGTTGGGATGGCAACTTCAAATCATGGAGGGCCAACCATTTGTTGGTATGTATGTGGCATTAAGTAAAAGGGTCCCAACAGGGGACCACTGGGGGGCCAGGCTCTCAATAGGGGGCACGGGTCCCCTGGCCCCCACCGGTGGAGCCGCCACTGCCCCTCTCCCCTATTTTGTCGACGTAACTAATGGACAGTCCTTACATATCATAGGCAATTTATATTTATTGGGAAGCAGAGCTTATCCGTTTCAAGTTTCATTCGCCAGATTCACCGCTAGCTAGATCTCCAGCAACAGGGCGACAAAGGACCGTGGTGAAAATGTTAGGCATGAATATATGCAGTCAATCTCCTAGAAAATCTAATTATGGAATCACGCCCGTATGAAGTGGGAGTGAATGGGGTGCAGGTGCACCCCTGGAAAAAATTTGGGGGCGCACTTCACTCCCTGGGAGATAAGGCTGTTTAGGCTGCTTTTTTGCTTATTAAGATTTTTAAGACACGTTAAAGGAAGGGTGATGACCTTTTTTACTTGTCAGGAATTTTTATGATAAATGACTTTTAAGCTACGCCCCTAAAAAATGCACCCCCTACTGAAAATTCGTTCCGGCGATCCTGTATGGAATGTATTTTCGCTTTCCCTCACATCAGTTGGAATTTTTAATTGACTTAGCTAAAGAACTACTATAGCGCCAATTTAGTAATGCACTTTGCATCGGTCAATTGTCTGAAAAGAACAATTCTAATTGCTAATTGGTTGAATCCGTGCTCAGACGAGTTCACAACTACCTAATCAGACAGCCTATTAGACCTCGTTGAAGTGGCAATTGGTTAATACTTTATTATGAAGCACGAATTTATGAAAATGCTGTGACATCTTGCATTAGGCCATATCTAGCAAGAGCTGCAAGCGTCTTTTTTTCTGCAAAAAGACAGAAGGTTACATGAATATTTATGAACCGCGTGACGCTCTTAATGTGAATATTTCTAAAGCAAAGACAACTTTATGGGTTAGGGTTAGGGTTAGGGTTAGAGTTAGGGTTAGGGTCAGGGTTAAGGTTAGGGTTATTTAACCTAACCTAACCATAACCTAACCCCTAACCCTAAACCCTATATCAAAAACCTTCTGCCTTTTGCAGAAAAAGAATGACGAGCTAAAGACCCTTTAATTATGCTTATAAATCGGTCTTATCTTTGCAGATTTTCGAAGAATGAAAGGACTAAGACTCATACATAGAAAAATTGGAGCGTAGAGTTCAAAAGGAAAACTGGACTGCAAAAAGGTCATCCATAATTAAGCCATGTGTTCAGTACACTTCGAGTTTGATCAAACTGGACAGAACGTGCACATATACTTACCAATGCCATTCTAACACGGAATTCATCACGACGTTTACTTGCTTACCGAAAGGTGTACAACGCAGTCTACATATCTTTATCTTTATCTTCTTGACGACTTCTATAGCGCCGTACGCACGACGAAGGTCGAAGTCAAAGGCGCTTTGACATACTTTGGCATGCCGATGGGGAACGTCAGATAACAGAGACAGCGTAAAGTCAGCCCTGATGGAAACGACGGAAATCGCCGCCCAAACGCCCACGACAGCAATCCCGTAGAAAGGAGCCTTCCGCTGTAGAACCGTCCGCACCAGGCACGTCAAAGGAACAAAAACAAAAACACGGGATGAGATGTTGTAAATTCCGCGGATCATAGGATTCAATGATCCATGCATTCCCACAGATATCGAATTACTAAAAGCATCAGTAACCTATATAAGATATGAGCTTGACTACCTACCTCAGATTTAGCTGATCAGCACAAAGACTTTGCATGAGTATTGTGTAAATGCTGATGCAAAACAATATTTCACAAGCATTTCATTACAATCAGGTTACAAATTTAGAGTAGTTTTGTAATACTTGACATTTCACAAGAGAACAGAGGAGATGCTAGACATTTAGTCATATATAATGTCAGCAGAGAATGACACTCAATAGAAGTAATTTTATAAAATCGACTTTTTCCTACTCTTAAGAATTAGAACGGTGCCTTTATGGTTTGAATTACAGAATAATCTATTGGCGGAACGCAGTAATCCAAGCCTGCAAACAAGACCACATATTTGAAGATAAAATTACTTCCATTGCCGAGACCCCAATAATAGCATGTAATATAAAAAAATGCATTATGCCATCTGGCGAACGTCGTTTGAAAGGATAATTGGCAAAGCAGAAGATCTGCTGCAGTTCGAATGAAAGTATGGCGAATATGCCTATGTTAGTTATAATTATTCATATTTTTGCCAAATAAGACAAAATGAGAGAAATAGATATTGAAATTTTTGGAAAATTATCTTTTAAAATATTGCCAAGAACATACCTTTGTTACGCGTCTCAAAAATCCTATGAGTATGGCAAAATCGCTCAACCGCTAGGTATTTTGGAAATAAGAAGCACTTCAAGTCACTATTGTTAGTGGAGTTTCGGAGCAAAACGGTCGCGTTAAATGCGAAATACTAAGATTAATTTTAAAAAGTACTGCAGGTCAGGTTTTCCAAACTTTTGGGAACTGTGCGACTCACTTCAGCGGCTTTGTAAAATGCTATGACCCTGCAAACTTATTGTCGACTGGACTAAACTTGGATAAAGTTTTATATAAAACACTAATCATTTTAATATGAACTGTGTATAGAGGATTGCATGCATATAAATTATTTCTTATGACATAAGTCTACTTGCAACTTTCAAGGCTTGTGACATTGTGGTATTGGTTAGAAAACGACGCGTTTGAATCTGGATAATAGTAATCTACGCTAAACCTCAGTAGTCTAGGCCCACTAAACTGTATTTGCGACCCACTTTTGGGTTGCGACTCACAGTTTGCGAAACACCGAATTAGAGGAATACCATCTAGATCTGATGATGCGCATTAAGAGTCATTTTCTTGGAGGAAGCGTGACTGACCTGGATTGAATGGGCACATAGTAAGGATCGAAGAGAAACTCTAAAGGCATGGAAATCATAGCCTCTTTGCAAATTTGTAATGCTTGATTTATGATGCTTGAATTTTTAAACTAATATCTGTCTTGTATGGTTAAACCGCATGTGTAATCATAGTCGTAAACTACTATTAGGCCTGTAGACTCGAGCCCCAACTTTTTGAGAGAATATCATAGAAAAGTGGAAGGCATAGGGTTTGGGTCCATACTTTTTCATCCAAGTTTACGCCAATGCATGTGTATATTATATTCTAAACTGGTGGGAACATTGTAAAAAAGCGGATCATTTCCCGAAAAGCGTTCTGATACGTATTGGCTTGTTAGCAAATAAGTAATGTTGATTTCGGACAAATTCTCGGCACGCACAGAAGTTTAATTTCCATGTAAAATCTTTCACATAAGAAATTTTCCTGTGCACACAGACTACAAAAAATTAGACGGAACATTGATTGGGAGAGAATTTATATTCATATTATATTCATATTCATATTCATATTCATATTCATATTCATATTCATATTCATATTCATATTCATATTCATATTCATATTCATATTCATTCATATTCATATTCATTTCATATTCATTATTATTATTATTATTATTATTATTATTATTATTATTATTATTATTATTATCGTTCCACGCCACAAATATCATCCGCCGTATGGAACCATACGTACAGCCCCTTTAGAAATGCGCATTTAGAGCCTGGCGGTGTGCTGCCGAGAGCGCTGTCGTGGAGAGCGAACGGTGGAACGAATGGAGACTGGAGTGGACCACTAGGATGATTGCCTGAATGACTCTTGACCAGCGCTGCCGTGAATGACTGCGTGACAAACGGGCTCTGAATACAGAACTGAAAGAAGGTGGAACCGCGACGAAGGTAGGTTCTAAGTTCATCTACGCTGTTAGCGTCGGTCGCAAAATGATAAAAGCGAGATCGAAAATGATGATGACGATGATGATGATGATGATGATGATGACAACGATTATGGCGATAGGCATAACAGCAACGAATGATGATGAATTGAAATAATTGACGCATCAAAGAACTGGCCAGAATCTGTCTTATACAGGGTGGCGCAAAAAACCGGACTATATATTAAATGCAGACCTAAATGTGACTAGTCTGGGTTTTTTTGCGCCACCCTGTATATATATATGTACACTTATACGCGTATGGTATTGCAATACACGACAGTGGCATAGCCATGGTTCCGGAATAGAGACGAACGTCGACAGTTTCGGGTAAAAAGGTCTCTGACGAGTAAAAAATGTCGTCAAGGAACTCTTCGCACACTCGCGTATTCTCTTTCCGATCGTGCTATCTTCCACTTTCCCAAATTTCTCAACGGTAATGTGCAGATCCCACTGATTCTGGTCTTAAAAAACATCTGTCTGACTTGGCGTATATATCCCCCTTGTAGATTGTTCTGCCGCCGATTCGGACTGATTTTCTGGCCTGACCTGGCTCTTATTCTAGTTGGATTTGGTGCGCCATCGGCTGATGATATCAGCATTAAGATATTGGCGCTATAGAAGTTGATTGATTGATTGATCCCACGATCGGTCCCGGCACATATAACCACATAGAAAACTTTAAGGTAGACTGATTTTGGGTGGTAGGCAATATATACCGATAGGGGTTCTGGTCCCGCTTGCCTACCCGTGGCTACGCCAATGATATACATCAGTATTCTACCACTGGTTCAGATAGAGAGGTTCTTTTGGCTATAGAACCCAAATTTCAATTAAGTCAAACAGCTCTTATCTGCTAAATAATGGAAACTTTTAGAAGACTTTCTCCTTCAGGACTCCTTAACTCAGCAATCATGTCTCATGAAAAAATAGCTGCCCAAGCAACTTAGTAAAATTGTTGGCAAACTATTAGAAAATATTTCTTAAATGTTTAATTTTCTGGCCTCAATTTTGAGAATTCAAGCCATTTCCTATAATTACATTCATGACAACAACTCTCAACATTAAGTTTAGGTAATTCCGATGGTGACTTGCTGAAAAAGCGTTTTTTCTCTCTCTAAAATTGTGCTCGCGTGGCTGCTGGATTAGCGCTAAAATTTTTCATGAAAATAAATTAAACTATTTTATCCTGGTACGCTCTTATCCTGGTACGCGTGGATTACTGTAACAGTGTATTACTCGGCCTATAGGCCTAGACGCACAGCTTAACCGCCTCCAATCGGTCCTTAACGTTTTAGCGCGGTTAATCTTTCGAGTCAGATGGAACGAACATGTCACGCCGCTACTTTGCGATCACCTCCACTGGCTACGGGTCCATGAACGGATTGTTTTTAACGGCGTGCGTGTTATCTTATTAGGCCTTGCACGACCCGGACTGCCCAGAGTGTATGTCGGAACTGGTGCGCAGAACTCTGTTAACTGACAGGCGGATGGAACTCAGATCCAGTCGCCGAGTTCAGCTAGTTGTCCCCCTCAATCCAAGACAGCTAAATTTGAGGACAGATCCGTCTCGAGGGGGAATCCCACACTTTGGAACGCCCTTCCCGAGGAAATAACCACGGAGACCACGCAAGATAGGTTCGCACTGAAACTAGAAACGCACCTATTTGGAATCTCATACCAGATGTCTTTGTAAAGCGCTCTTTAGTATGGCCTTTGCCAGGCAGATAGCGCTATATAAATTGTCGTTTAATAATAATAATAATAATAATAATAATAATAATAATAATAATAATAATAATAATAATAATAATAATAATAATAATAATAATTTAAAAACCATTAAAGCATCAAATTGTAAGTCAGCAATGCCAATGGAAAAGTCTGGGGTAGACTTAGACGAGTGTCTAAGATTACTCCGGATTTCTTTAAAATGTGCAATTTTCACGGTATTCGGTTTGTCTGACGCTGGTTAGAACTCCCCTCGTCGAGAGTTTGAATTTTGAAAGATTTCTGGTATAACTCCTCATCCGCGCTTTTCCTGCTGTCAGCTCTAACACTGTTTAACCTCAGAATCAAACTATCATCTAATAGCACATCATGTGCTGTCTGTGAGACTTCACTTCGAATCGCCAAAGTGTCCATCTCAGGTGAATTTAATATCCGTCGATTAAATCTCGATTGCTTAAATCTAATACAGAAATACTTCGTCGCAGTGTTTTAATAAACAGTATAGAATCTGTTGCGTTATGTCTTCCGTCCATGCGATTCGTGTTTCATTTAGCGCTGGTAATAATGCAATTTCCGTGCACAGACATAAATTCATGTCACGCATAGAACATCGAATCGAAATTAGATGTTCATGTATAACAGCCGCACGCTTTTAGCATCGCTCTGTGACAGTATTGCTGTAAACATCGTGGATATGTGAATATTGTACGCGAGAATTCACGATTTCTTGGTGTACAAAGACGTTTTAATTAATAGGCCAGTAAGTATTCTAGTATATGAGCTTATGTTATACCAGACATGGACATAGGTTCCTTTGAAAGACTCAACCCATCATGATTCAGACCCAGCCCAAGCCACGAAAACAATAGGGTTACTTGACCCAGCCCATCATCATCATCATCATCATCGTCGTCGTCGTCGTCTTCGTCGTCGTCATCATCGTCATCCAGCTCCATGGGTGTTGTACCCGCAGGTGTTGGCAGCCTGATTCACAATTTGCCTCCATCCTTCTCGATCCTGTGTTGCTCTGGTTAGTGCGTGCAGCATGTGAAAGTGAGAATCTGAAGAGACAATTTGTTTAATGTTTGCATGATATCTGTTTTGTTCTTAATTCTTTCTCGTATCGTTGTGTTCTTTATTTTCTGCTGCCATCTGACGCTCAAGTTTCTTCTATGGCAATTCATTTCAAATACCAGTAGCCGTTCATGGTCTCTTTTCCTTATGGTCCAGGTTTCCGATGCGTGTAGTAGTACGCTGAAGATGCATGTTCATAGTACCACTACCTCCAGTTTGCTCTCGACTTTCATGACTGATTTTCCATATTGCCTTTAAATCCTGCCATTGCTCATGTTGCTTTTGCTGTTCTTCTTTTTATCTCCTGGCCGCAGTCGTTATCCTATGTCAGCAGACTCACAAAATATTGGATTTCTGTTAAGGATGCGATTTTATCTCCATTGACTGTCTGTCACGTTCTCAGTGAACTCTTGTTGTTCAAATATCATTGCTTGGACTGGACAACCCAACCCAACCCATCGTAATACATCACAATTTCTTGAACTATGACTTATTTTCCTACCTAAACTACCATAAGCATGGAAATTTCTGACCCAACCCAACCCAGCCCATGGATCGACTCAACCCATGTCGAATTTGTATTGTTTCACTATGCTGAACAAATTAGCTAAAATAAGTCAATTATACAGCATGAAACTTTCTCCTTGCTATGCGGTTCTAATGACGTCAGTGGACGACTGGACGTTACTTTGACATCGGTACTAATGACGTCAGTGGGTAATCCAATTATTTGTCTTATACTGTAGAATGCTTACGCTGTTGACAAAGGTTTTGCGTTTGTGTTTAGACGGAAACTTACTAGAGCAGACGATATCACAGTAGCCAGAAGCTTCTACTCACTGTTCTGTGGAAGATATCTTATATAAATATGCACTTAAGATAAGTAAGTAAGCAGAATATACGCCGTAATATATATACTCGTAAGCAGTAAATATGCTAGTTATAATGCTAATTATATTAGTTAGTTAGTTAGTTAGTTAATATGCCAACTTATATAGCGCTATAGTCACAGCAGGCCAAGATCAAGAGCGCTTTACAGATTGCACTTCAATGAGGTGTTAAACAAGTGCGTCTTAAGTCTGGTAGCAAACATTTCTAGACTAAAATAAGTCAATTATACAGCATGAAACTTTCTCCTTGCTATGCGGTTCTAATGACGTCAGTGGACGACTGGACGTTACTTTGACATCGGTACTAATGACGTAAGTTAGTCACAATGTCGGGCAGCGAATTCCAGAGGAGGGGATTCCCTCTATATAGTGGCAGTAGTATATTGTAACAGTAATTATATTAATAATAATAATAACTATAATAATAATAATAATAATAGTGGTGGTGGTGGTAGTAGTAGTAGTAGTAGTAGTAGTAGTAGTGGTGGTAGTGGTGGTGGTAGTAGTAGTAGTAGTAGTAGTAGCAGCAGCAGCAGCAGCAGCAGCAGCAGCAGCAGCAGCAGCAGTGGTAGCAGCAGCAGTAGTGGTAGTAGTAGTAGTGGTAGTAGTGGTAGTAGTGGTGTAGTAGTAGTGGTAGTAGTAGCAGTAGTAGTAGTAGTAGTAGTAGCAGCAGCAGCAGCATCAGCAGCAGCAGTAATGGTAGTATTATTGGTGGCAGTAGTATCAGTAGGCTAGTGGTAGACTGGTAGTATGTATATTGTATATTTGCCAGGCAGATAACGCTATATCGAATATATTCGAATCGAACTTCACTTCGAATCGAATATATATATATATATATATATATATATATATATATAACAGATAATAGATAACAAACAAAGCTAGCTACTGCAAGCACTTAGTCAACTAAATCAACTGTGCTCTATATTCATCTACAGTGTATATGCACGTTACTTTATGCTAAGCGTTAGTTTGTGAGTGCGTGGGCCTATATAGTATAGATAATAGATAATAGCTTAATGATTTATTAATCTAGTATCGTATATATATGTATATATATATATATATATACATATATATGTTTGTATAGGACTATATATATATATATATATATATTTATTTATTTATTTATCTGTGTGTGCGCGTTTTTTTGGATAAAGAGCTTCAATTTAGAATCGCAATCGATAGACACGAATGCAGAGTCGCAAATAAGAATACATTTTTTACAAAATTGAGAATTGTAGCAGACCGATGTCTCTCGCCTTTTTATCCGCTAAAGCGAAATCTAGCCTTAATCGCTAATACGTGAACCAACTGATATATTTCTGTGCGCAATCTTATCGCTTCAAAATCCTTTTTCTCTTTGGAGTCTCTGCGATTCCATCAAAATGAATGCATTTTGTTGGAAGGCTGTATCAGACATGTCCTTGGGTTGGATTAATCTATGGGTTGGGTTGGGTTGGGTCCAGATTATGGACAAATTAATGGGATGGGTTGGGTCTATACTTGTTAGCCACGTTACAAATAGGCTTTCTGTTTACTGCTTTGACAATATAGCCAGAAATTCCTGTATTACGTAATATTTAATGAATGCACCTAATGACGCCATTTCTAATCTAGATTACATTGTTGGCAACGCATTCAATAGTCCGTACATATCGGACAATAGCAAATCAGATTGAGCAAATCACGTAGATGGCTGTTGGTGACTTGTCTGAAAAAAGGTAAAGGCAGGTCCTGTACTCGAGTCCGAGCGTTGGGTTCCGGCGCTTATCTCCGTCCGGTCTTAGGCAATCAGCGACGTAGGTGGTATAATCTTCCGGTAGCGCCATTTTGGCTGCTTGCACGTGTCTGTCCGTGCTTCGGAATGTCGCCGTTCTTGGCGGATTTACCGACGTCTTGCGCTTATTTCTTTGCGCTAATCGCGCGGATCGTCGCTTAGCCGTCGTTTTCGAAGCGGTCGGCGATGGTCTTTGCGTCTTCTCTGCGCCGAACGCTCGGATTCACGTCGCCCGTGTCGGCGTGGTTGGACCGCCATTTTGAGCCACCAGTCACTCGACGGAGCCTACAGGCCATAAAGGGCAAAGACTGTTCCGGTTTCGTGCGCGGAATTCCATCTTCAGTCGGTTCCCGTCATGTTCGGCGATGGATTACTGTCTCGCAGATGACCGCCCTCAAGGATTCGCCGCCTGATTTTCGCCACGCGGAGAATTTTTCCCAGCATCCATGCGGTCCTTCAACATCCTTTCTGCGTTTTCGCTGACTCTTCAACGGAACGTCTTCTTGCGGAAGACCGCCTTCTGAAGGGTTCACTGCCCGATTTCAACACGGCAGCGAACTCTTTTGTGCCATCTGAGCGGACTTTCCCTCAAGACAAACAATCTTCCGTTCCATGTCGATTTGTCAGCGTTGTTGACAGCGCCTTTGACTTTGGCCTTCGCCATGCTACGGCGCTATAGAAGTTGTCCAGAACCATAACCATAACCATAATCCATTAATCTGGGGTAGGTTGCCATTACTTTCCCCAGACTTACGTTTTACCTCGCAGCTTAACGCTGCTCCTCAATTTACCACCGCCCTCTAGCGAGTAAGGCTGAATCGACCTTAGGGCCCCTAGGGAATTGAACCCGCGACCTTCTACCCTATCGTCCAGCGTTATTACCACTCTGCTAACTTCTCGCCCCGACTTGTCTGAACATATTCCCTTTAAACCGGCCACGGCTAGTTGACAAAAGGCATAATAGTAAGATCTTTTCATATATTTTAAAGATTTTTGGTGTTACAAGTCAGTACATTATATGATTATAATATCGAAATGGCTATAGCATATGGCAAATACTCTCTGTTGCAGTAGTGAGTCTAAATAAACACTTTCTTTGTGTGCTTCAATGAAGTTCATCATGGGCGCCCGCAGAAATTTTTCCAGGAGGGGCAAAACACATGTTAACACAATGGTCACGGTTAATATTTTAGCAAGTCTTTCCAATTTCAATGTGAAATATTGGTAGGGCCTGCTTGCATTTTCCAGGGGTAGGGCATGTGCCCCCTCTTGCCCCAATGTGCGGGCGCCCATGAAGTTCATACTGAGAACTTTTGGTTGCAAGAAAATTGAACGTTGGTTGTTTAGCGGAACTCGGTTTGAATATATGTATATTTTTAAAAGTGCAATCGTACTTTCACATTTTTGTCGGGGTGGGGATGGGTGGGGTTGGGTTGGGTCAGTAGACAGGAATTTTATTTGGGTTGGGTTGGGAAGTTGGTGGGTTGGGTTGGGCTTGGGTTCAGAAAACCGACTCATGCATAAATAACGCTGGGCTGCATGTATTGAGTCGTTATTTCTTACCCTGCACGAAGGAAGCACTTTTTAAAAGGGAAGAACATCAATAATATCGCACCAAGGCACGATAAAAACAGAGAGATTAATTATTTTACGTACTAAGCTTAATTTGCCACAGCGTCATCAATACAGCAAGATACGCTAAGTTCACGACGCGAAACAAAAAGAACTTGAAACAAAGCAAAGCAATTGAATGAACAAAGAAGCAGAGGAGACGATGGAATGGAGTGCCTCTGTACGTAGGCCTAGGTCTGACATTGTGTGTGTGGGGGTGGGTGTGGGAGGTGTGTGTGGGGGTTAGTGTGCGTCGATGAATGAATGAAGAAATGAAGAGATTTATCGGTCGAAGGTCTTAGCATGACAAGTCGAATGTCTTCAATCCTCGTTCTCATTTTCGTTGTCTGGACCGCTGCAGACATCAGTCATCGAACTGAACAATTGCGCACAATAAACACATTCCGCTGTCATTGTATATATATATATATATACAGGGTGGCGCAAAAAAACCGGACTAGTCACATTTAGGTTTGCAATTAATATAGTCCGGTGTTTTTGCCCCACCGTGTAGAGAGATAGATAGATAGATAGATAGATAGATAGATAGATAGATAGATAGATAGATAGATAGATAGATAGATAGATAGATAGATAGATAGATAGATAGATAGATAGATAGATAGATAGATAGATAGATAGATAGATAGATAGATAGATAGATAGATAGATAGATAGATAGATAGATAGATAGATAGATAGATAGATAGATAGATAGATAGATAGATAGATAGATAGATAGATAGATAGATAGATAGATAGATAGATAGATAGATAGATAGATAGATAGATAGATAGATAGATAGATAGATAGATAGATAGATAGATAGAGAGAAATAGAGAGAGGAGAGACAGAAACAGACAGAGATAGAAACAGAGAGACAGAGACAGACAGACAGAGACAGAGAAAGCCATAGCATATAGGCCTATACATATAAATGAAGTTGAATTCAACGCTGTACTTTTCATACTGTTGTATATCGATACTGCATATAAAGCTATCTTCTCCAGTGCATTCCAAAGACCTAGCAATATCTTCTCAGTACCGAGCGATCGCTTTATTTCGTCGGTCAACAAACAGAGACGCAACCTAGCATAGCACTGCGCCGCCGCATATGCGCTCAGTCGTAATCATGCCGACATTGTCTAGACGATTTCCTCGTCGAAACAGCAGCGCTGTTTCCACGACTCGACGCCAGAGGGCAACGCCCCTGAAAACCAGCGCCACCTATCGGTCGTCGCACCGAACCCACCATCCGAGTTCAGAAGGAGCGGTTGCTGCGATTTTGTGCACCGTATACGTAGTCGATCATTCAAACTATTATTACTCTCCAAATCGATCGTAATCTTTGCCGGCATTGTAACAGGACGAGGAAACCGCTAAGACAATAATATACTCCGACATCGCAGCGTATACGACAAAAGACTTTCTTTAAGTCGATGAAATTCACGGTTTTTATTCAAATATTAACAATTGAAATTGATTCTAGAGCCCGGAGGGCCGGGATGAGGGAAGCTGGAACGTCGCGTTCGCTGCACGTAACAACATTTGTCTTATCATGAATCGTCAGAGATTTTGTTTACTTTCTACCATTCGATGAATTAATTCGATAGAACTCCAACAACCCGATACCAAACGATTACTTGTCGTTTATAAAGATATATGCAGTATTATGCATACATAATTGCATACCTGCTTACATATACGCACACACATAAAGTGTATATGCATACATTGATATATACACGCATCCATATATACGTACAGTGGCGCAGCCAAGGGGGGAGTTGGGGTTAAAACCCCCTGGCTGGCGAGAAAAAAATTTTGAACGTGTTTCCATACATTTTTTAATTTTCGGAAGTGTTTTGGGGGTTAAAACCCCCCTTGGCGCTGCCGACGCAAATTTTTCAAGCGCTATATAGGCGACGACCTTTTTTGCCTGTCAACATCTGGAAAGAAAAATATAAGAAGGAAAGATGACAATGACCGTTTTTTGCTCGTCAGGATTTTTCTAAAGTTGGTCGTTGTCAAAGCCTAACCCTCCCTTCGGAAAATCCTGGCTACGCCACTGTATATGCGTGCATTCATATATGCATACTTATATACACAAATATTGCAGATAGAAATAAATACATATATATTCAACATACATGTAGGCCTATACTGTACATGTTCATGCATACAGTATTTGCCTACGGAGAGGCAAACAAAGAGACATTTATTATTGTTTCATACGTATTTACATACATGTATACAATACATGTAATCTGTAGCTCATAATAACTTTGATTTTGATATGCTATTGCTATGCTATTAGCTCCGTCGTCAACACCATTCATCGTGTTTAAGTAGCGATTTAGTAATGAGACAAAGGGTACTGATAGTAATAATAATGCTTTTTAAATAATTAATATTATTGGTAATATTATTATTATTTTTAAAATTATTATTATAGCAACAACAATAATAATGATGGTAGTGGTGGCGATGGTGGTGGTGGTGGTGGTGATGATGATCGTGATGATTTAGTAGTAGTAGGCCTGGTAGTTTTGTGGTTCTGTCCAGTGCAGAATTTGCTTCCAGTTACAATAGCATTTATTGACCGATCATTATCTTGAAGCACCGTCTTCGGAAAATCGTTTGGGGTTTGGGGGGAAACGGCGGCAGATCGAACGTCTCGGCCCCCGAGGACGAGGAGACGATGAACCCGCGTCTCCGCCGACCGCCGCGGGTCGATGGAAAAGCGGCCGACGGCGGATCTCTCAATCACCCCCCCCCGTTGGCTGCGCAATGCCTCTCCGTGAACTCGCTAAATGTGCGTGTTAACATGGACCAACATCCGCGTGCTGCCGGAAGAATTTCCGAATTGCTTTCAGTCAGATTCAATTCTTCGATCGTCGTTGTCGTCGTCGTCGTCGTTATCGTATTCATTGTCGTAATTGTCGTTGTAAAGAGGCATTGCTGTTCGAAAGGAATTATTAGTTACAAAGCCAAACCAGAGATGTCTTGGGTTCATTATTTATAAAACTATCCAACCCATCAAATCTCCAATCATGCCGGTAATGGGGTTACTTGACCCAGCCCAACCCGACCCACCATAATGCATTACAACTTCTTAAACCACGATTTATTTTCTGTCCAAACCC
This sequence comes from Metaphire vulgaris, assembly GCA_018105865.1. Lineage (NCBI taxonomy): Eukaryota > Metazoa > Annelida > Clitellata > Crassiclitellata > Megascolecidae > Metaphire > Metaphire vulgaris. The sequence continues at coordinate 8,072,401 of CM030855.1, forward strand.
AACTCACTATTAATATGGAAACGTCTGACCAACCCAACCCAACCCAACCCAAACCCATGGGTTAACCTAACCCATGGGTTAACCCAACCTAACCCATGTTTTAACCCAACCCATGAACATCTCTGGGCCAATTACTACTGCATAGGCCCTGAAGGCCTGAACTAGCCAACATTCATTTTCAAAAGTGATTTATTAAAAGACAGAAATGTTTCTAAAATGCCTTTTAATAAAAAAATTACAAAATCTTTATAAATGTGTGACATAGAAATGATCGATGTCCCGAAAGTTTTGTTTGAAACCTGAAAACATTATCTAGGCTACGTTGTAGGCTTTGTGTAATGTAAGATTACAAATTGAAAATTTATTCAAACAATTTAAAATTCTTCTTCTTAACAAGTACCCCGGCACGGCCTATGGCGGACCGGGATACTTTAAAAGCACCCCGGCCTGGGCCGACGGGGCCGATAGGAGTGCGCCGCCCGTGATCGATTAGATTGAAGGCCAATATAGGTTTTATCTGCGGCATAAGGTTCCTGATTCACCTCTCTCTCGTTCTGCGCAACCAAAGGCTAGGCGTTCGGAAGCAGAGCAGAGCAGAAAGCAGAATGCCTGCTGAGATAAAATATATCAACATGCATGTGTTTTGGTTTGAACGCAGAAAAGGCAGAAACGCAGCTGTCTATTATTCTAGGCTGGGTTGAAAGGCTTTTCACTCGCCCTTCGGAAAAATGACGCTCTTTAAAGTGCAAAGTAGATTCGCTTATTACAGAAAATGAGGTTACGTTATGTTATTCAGACAATTTATAGAGTGCAGTAATCAAAGTTAATAGCTAAAGTCAAGAGCGCTTTACACTTCACACTTGAACGGAATATTGCATAAGTTCGTTTTTAGTTTCTTGGTGAATAGATCGGTATTTGACTCGCCAGTCGCAGTGCCGGGTAATGGGTTCCAGAGTGCAAGATTGCCCGCGCGTGACAAACCTCTCCCCGAATTTCACTCTCCTAGAGGGCTTAGGGCCGACGAGAGGTGGCCAGGAGAGGGCAAATGCACAGTGGCCCGGCGACCTGGAGGGGGTCCGGGCCGATAATGAAGACGTATTATCAACAATAATACCACAAAAAGGTCAACATGGTTTGTTGCACAGGGGCCCGGCGAGGAAAAGGTGGGCCCGGGTGCTGAGGACACCATAGACAGCGTGAGAAACAGCGACAAGCCAAAAAATGTCGTCAGCAATTTTTCCCCAGACTTGTGACTTGGCAGGGGCCCGCCGGCCCTTCTGCACAGGGACCCGGAATTTCTCTCGGCGGGCCTGCTAGAGGGAGTAGGACAATCCGCTTGTCGCAGTGTCCAGAGCGAAGCTGAAGACGCCGTTCCGTGAGCGGAAGTCTGTGTTATCAGATGAGCTAAGTAGGCAGGAAAGTCAAGATCTTACAAGGTGATCATCTGGAATTGATTTTTTTTTTCAAATAGCCGCAAAATGATTTAGTTGGGAAGGTATTCTTGCCAGCCATTCGTGGGGTAAAGTCAACATCCGAAGGTTCTGTGAGGCGTAGTTGCCGGTGCAGATCTGGAGGTTTCTTTAAAAAACCCAGGGTTTAAGCTTAGCTCATCAGCGGACGAGGCCATCATTCCGCCGATCCTATAGTTAATGAATGTTGCCATTTTATTGTCACCATCACGAAAAAGGCCGAGTCTATTTTAGGGCTCCTGCAGGATCTTACCCGGTGACCATCCTTCCTTTTTTCATTCAACGTTGTGTACCACTCTGCTAACTTCCCGCCCCCCGCATTTGGGGGGTAGCTGGTCAAATCTTACCCTATCCACCGCGTAGAGACCTTGGCTAGGTTTAAGTTGTTCTTCGCCTCTTATTAATTATATTCTGTGAGGAAAGCAACGGGAAACCACATGACTTGTCTCATCCTAGGGCGTCTTGAAAGCCAATTGTGCATAACTTAGTACAGAGAAACTCATCATCACTTTCGAATATGGAGTTTTTTTCAATTCGGCTTTTCTTTTGTTGTTTTCTGTTGTTTCCCAGTCTAATATTTGGAGCTCACCTGATCTCATGTGTATGAATTTTTAATGTCATCAATTATGACATCAAGCATCACAATTGGCGCTATTATCGAAGTGCATAATTATGTATTAATATTACATATCTAAGATAATATTATAATGAGTCATAAAAAGTTTAATTAATAAATTTAGCGGTAGTTTCGATTCTTGAATAGATTCCATTTCAAGCGAACAATTGTGGCAATAGCTGCTTTCTAATATCAGGGGCTGCGACTTATATCGGTATATATATACCCCTAAAATCAATCTACCTTAAAGTTTTTATCTATTTACATGTAACAGTTCATCATCGTTTATCTGCATTTATCATAAGATTTATACCCACCCAAAATGATACCCTTCAAATTCCTTACGTATACTATCTACAAGGACATCATCATCGTATCTGCATTTATCAGTTTATATCACTTCCATATATAGTTAAGTTTTTTTCATTGGTCTTTTCATTGGTAGAAATTCTATCCATGTGCGTTTCTCTGCTGTCAAACTGATCACCAAGCGATTCCTCGTACATTGATAATGACACTTTGTAACGTATCTGCGAAAGTAATCGGAATCCATTTTATCTCGATTGTATACTGTATGTGCGCGTGTTTGTGTCATACGCTTGTGCGCGATCCTGAATGTTCGCGTTTCAGTTTTCAAAATAACCGATAAGGTCGCGTTCCGTTTGGCCGCAGAGAACGACCTCCCTTTCCCATTGAAAGTTAAAATTAACCGCCTTCCAACTGCACTTGATTGGAGGCGATGGGTAGACTACGTCGGTCACTGCCGATAATCGACAGCATCGTCCACGGGATTGCGCTCCATGTCAGGACCTTGAAAAAAGGAAATGCCATTAAGATAGTAAAGCAAGCCCGTCTTGATGCTAAATCATAGAGTGGATTGCCGAATTAATATAGGTTTACCTAAAAATTATTGCATAGCAGTTTTAATAATAGGTGGGTTTCATTTTTTCCGAAATATTATACCACGCCTGTATTGGCCGCTGGGAATTTATAGGCTATTGAGAAGAGTGGCCCTGTTTTTTGTACCACCCTGTATGTTTCGTTATACATAGTCATAAAGCTAGGCTCTAATCTACCTTTGGAAGCTTTTGCAGCTCTTATCACTCTTACTTCCGTTGTGATGCAGAATTATCATTGATAACGTTTACCTGAGCAAAGAACTGTAAGATACGATTTAGAAGGAATCTAGCCAAGGACAGCTGCAACTGAGAAACAGAAACAATCAGTACACTGGCTATCTCCACCATGTACTCGTATTGTAACATTATGCATTATACAGTAATTACATTTAGCTTTACAGCTTTGTGTGTGCTTTTGTCTGTTGGGAACGCTAAAACGCGACGTGATTGGATAATCGAAATGCGTGGTTGCCGGATTTTGCAATCATTTGGTTGGACGTTGCAAGGACGCTAGGCGGAGCTTAAGCCTGCGTTATTTATATCCTAAATTATTATTATTATTATTATTATTATTATTATTATTATTATTATTATTATTATTGCGCCGGTTAGCGTTTGCACGCGAGATCCAAGAAGCCCTATTTAACGGGTAGGAAAAATAGCCAAGTCTCAGTAGGCTTCCCCGTCGTGCTCTGACGGGCAAACATCTAATAATATCATAAAGACTCAATCAATTTTAGCTGATGCGTCGTTACTCAATGCAACGCGAAGCAGTTTTATTTTTGATATTGAACAAATGCACCGTGTTGTTTCATATCGCATGGCCATACGTTTGATGGCTATGTGACCCCTGCGATAAAAAGGGAAATCGGCTGTCCGTCGTGCTTTGTCAATATATTAAGCCTCGAGGAGTTCTCGGAAAAGTCCTGTCTTTGGCCGAAACGTAAAACCAATGTTATCGTGAAATACTGCGTTCACGCTGTTCGGTTCTATTCACGGTGACCGGAGGGCAATCGACTTGTCGAGACAAAGTGTTCCATAGACAGACAGACGGATAATTGCATCAGATGGTAGTGCTGTAAGTGCAAGATTTTCAGTCCAAAATTCATGTTCAATTATGTTCCGTGATATGATATCTATTCGAATACCTGGTGGATTCTCGTATAATATGAAATAAGTCTGCTTCTTTGAGGCTCGATATAACCAGAGGCGTAGCGACGAGGGTGTATATCGGTATATATATATACCCCCAAAATCAGTCTACCTTAAAGTTTTTATGTGATTTACATGTGGTTATATGTTTTATGTGGTTTATAGTTAAGATTTATACCCACCCAAAATATTTATACCCTCCCAAATCAAATTCTTGGCTACGCCCCTGGATATAACTGACCTGGATGCAGGTAAACCAAGCAGGTTACTAAGTTACTAGCGACCAAGACACTGTCTTCATTCATCATCATAACTTATGAAATTTCATTAAAAACTGCAATTAGGCCTACTACTACGGCTACTACTGCTTCTACTACTACTACTACTACTACTACTACTACTACTACTACTACTACTACTACTACTACTACTACTAATACTATTACTAGTAGGCCTACTAATATTGCTTCTACTATTATTGCTACTATACTACTACTACTACTACTACTACTACTACTACTACTACCACCACCACTTACTACTATTACCACTACTACTACTACAGCTGCTGCTGCTGCTACTACTACTACTACTATTACTACTACTACTACTACTACTACTACTACTACTACTACTACTACTACTGCTACTGCTGTCATTTATTATTATTACTAATTCTACTAAGAAATACTACTACTATTACTACTACTGTTCCTCAGGTCCCCGAGCGAGGCTTCTCTGCACCGCCGCCGAAATTTCTAATATACTTTATGCCTGTTTCAATTACTTATTAGATATCGACGCTCCTGCTGTCTCTCCCTCCCCCTCTCTCTCTCCATCCCTCAACAGGGCGCGTCACCGACCTGGCGCTATATAAATTTAGAATTCTTCTCACGTCTTCATTTCGTCCGCTCTTTCGATTTCCGACTTTGCCCTCCCCCTCCTCGCCCCCTCCGTCTCCTGCTTCTTCTCCTTTTCCCGTCACCGATGGTCGTTCGTCGACGTTGAGTATGGCCTTGCTAAGAGCTGCCGAGGAGAGGTGTTGGGGGGGGGGATGGTAGGAGGGGGGGGGCGGGGTTGGTCGGCCGAGCAGCTGTTGAAAACCCTTCTTCTCTGGAATCTAAAATTGCCTTTCTAATGGCTTTAATCCTTGGATTATGCGTCGGGGTCTCTTTGATGGACAGACGGGAAATGCAGCCGGAAAATGTTTCGCGGACTCGAAGACTGTTCCGCTGACTCGGCAGCAGCAGCAGCAGCAGCTTCAGCAGCAGGTTGTTCTCCCGTTCCAGGGATGCTGAGACGCCATTTACCGGAAGGAGGGGCGAAATCGAATGAAAAAGCCGAAACAGAAACGAATGAGACGCTGTAAAGAATGGGTTTTGAGTATTAACCCCTTAACCGTGTATTTAACTGTAACTCAATGTAAAATGGACGGATATATCCGGGATCCCCAGTTAAGGGGTTAATATGTGAAAGCGTGCAAAGTCATCTGTATCTCCCTTTGTGTTTCATCTAAAATCACAAAGACTCAGAAAACATAATAGTAGGCCTATCTACATGAAGTTGAAATTACAATAATTTGGCCTTTAATCTAAATTCTTTTTTAGTGTGGCTTCAGTCTTTAGGAATTTCTACTAAACATGGATGCTCTGGCAATTAGACAATATTCCAATTTTCGTTATGATTGGGCGCGTATTTTACTAAAAATGACTGAAGAACAACTTAGATAAAGAGGCTCTGGATTTTTTAATCAAAATTCAATGGATCTTAAGTATTTTCAATGAAAGCATTTGGCAGTATACATGACTGAGAGATAGAGAGATAGACAGACAGACAGACAGACAGACAGATCGATTGATAGATAGATAGATAGACACACAGAGAAAGAGAAACAGAGACAGAAACGAGACAGAGACAGACAGAAAGACATACAGAGACAGAGAGACACAAGAGACACAGACAGAGAGAAGAAGATAGAGAGACAGACAGAGACAGAGACGGAGACAGAAACACAAACAGAGACAGACAGACAGAAACAGTAATAAACATAGAGAGACAGAGAGAGACACGCGGACAGACAGAGAGGAGACAGAGACAGAAACAGACAGATAGACAGACAGAGACATAGAAAGACATAAAGAGACGTAGAGAGACACAGACAGACACAGACAGAGAGACAGATAGAGAGCAGAGAGAGAGAGAGAGAGAGAGAGAGAGAGAGAGAGAGAGAGAGAGAGAGAGAGAGAGATAGAGAGAGAGAAAAAAGCTTAACGAAGGAGGGAGCGAGATTTTGAGTGGAATAAGCAGAAAGATATGCGACTGTCAATCACGAACCATAAGAGAACAAAAGAATCAGACTAACAGACTGAGTAAGTGAGTCACGTACACTTCCGTCGGCTGCTTCTATGACATAAATAATGGAGGAGGAGGAGGAGGAGGAGGAGGAGGAGGAGGAGGGGGAGAAGACGTGTTTGCCGTAGCTCGCTGCTTCGCTGCCCTTTCATTTATCGCTAACAATGGCGTCTGACGTGAGTTTCGCTAATTTTGCATGACTTCGACCAGTTCTCGAGGCTTTTTGCCCCATTAAAAGTCTAAACGCTGGTAATAATGATCATCTAGCAGCAAGTGGTTCGTATGGGATTGCATGATGAAATGTTTATTTCCTCGGTATTGAGCGAATTAAGCAGTGATGATGGGCAACTAAGTAAAAACATTAGTTTAACTACAACTAAATTTAAACTAGAAGTAAGCAGTTGAACTTTTAGTTGCGAACTAACTTTCTAAAATAGTTAACTAAACTAAAAAAATATAGTTAAACTTTTTGCAACTAATTTTACAACTATTTCCCAGGTATCAGGTATGTGTTCATGAAAATATAGGTGATGCTTGCAACATGAACATGTCAGTCAATGATCCATTGAATTCATTAATCATTGTCTATTTAATATTTAATATTTAAGTCTTAGTCTAGACTGCATGAGCACAAGTTGTCAAGTTTGTTTGGAAAAATGACCCAGAAAAGAATAGATAAAAAGGTACTGTTATTGAGAATTCGGGACACCAACTGAAAAGTTTTAGTTTAACTATTTATTTATCAACTAAACTTTTTCAGTTAAACTAGCATTTTACCTAAACTTTAGCCTATATTTAATTAAACTATAAAGATAACTAAAAATGTAGTTAAACCTTTTAGTTAGTAACTAATTAGTTAACTAGTTGCCCATCAATGGAATTTAGTTGATTCTCAAATGTCTATCGCCGAATGGTGTTGCAGTTCAACGCGCGCAAGTTAGTAAGATAAAAGCGCTACCTTATACACGGTTTTATCCGAAATCGTGGTAATAGTTTCTCTTATTTCTTGCCGCTGAGAGAAGGTTCACGTGAAATGGGAGATTCATAGTAAAAGTCACAGTGCCACGAAAGAACAGTTAATACAAACGAGAAACAACTTCCACACTAGAGCGCCTGTTTCAATATCAGTCATTAATATGTGAAAATAAGCCGAAAGAATACTATATTGCACTTTGAGGTAAAAATGGGAATTTTATAGTGAATAGAAAAAAATTCCTCGGAGCACCTAAATGTTTTCACGATTGGTGCTCAAATCTCCACGATATATATATATATATATATATATATATATATATATATATATATATATATATATACTGTATATACAGTGTATACTGTGTGTATATATATACTGTAGTGCAAGTGCGTGTGTGTATATATCACTTGCGAAATTGAGTGTTAAAGAGTCTTTTCTATCAAGATCTATTCTATAAAAGTAATTATCTTGCATTGGAAGTCAGTTTTCACGATCCTCTTGATGACTCATCTTTTTTTCTATATACATCGTAGTCGTTGACACCCTCCCTCCTCTCCACCCAACCATGGATCCTCCACCGGACCTGCCCCTGACCATCGGACCGACGACCGGACACGCGACGAACGCGACCGCACATTCCTGGAAGTACATCGTTTCCGTCTACTGTCCGCTGGCTCTCTACATCGACCGGACGCTCACTCCCGCCTGGTACGCCATCGGACTGATCGGGAACAGCGTCTCCGCCAAGATCTGGTCGGAACGACGCATGCGCAAGAACAACTCATCGGCCGTCTACCTCGTGGCTCTGTCCGTCTCCGATCTCGTCTTTCTCCTGCTGCACGTGCTCCAGGAGCTCAAGTACGCGTGGTGGCTACGATCGCTGGAAGTACCGGTCGTCTGCGAGGGGTACTTTCTTCTGGTACTCGTCGCGCAGTACCTGTCGCCGGCGCTCGTTCTCGGCTTCACCGTCGAACGGTTCATCGCCGTCTGTCGACCGTTCAGCAAAGAGAAGTACTGTACGAGTTCGCGCGCTTTTAAGGTTGTCGTCTGCCTCGTCGTCGTCTGTACGTCGCTGTGCGCCATCCAGGCGTACTTCTGGACGTACGACACCGCCTCGAACCAGTGCACCATACGCGCCGAAGTCACCGCCGGCGACGGCGACGGCGACGCCGCCGCCTCGCTGTGGTCCGTCTGGACGTGGACCTCGGAGATGATCATCTTCTTTGTCGTCCCGCTGACGACGCTCGCCTTCAACGTGCTCGTCATACGCGAGATACGGCGCGTCGCCAGCAGCGAACCGACCATGACGGGCGTCGATGGGGGAGGACAGGGGATGGCAAACGGCGGCGGCGGCGGCGGCGGCGGCCACAGGCGAGGCCTTTACAGCGGCGGGGCCACGACTGTCATGCTCCTGTCCGTGTCCTTCTACGGCATCCTCACGACGCTGCCGGCAACGCTCGTCTACGCGCTTCATCCGGAGTTTCCCGAGGGAGACCAGTACCTGACGGACGCCGAGATTTCGCAGGACCCCACCTGGCGCCGCTACCTGGTCTACTTCCTGGCGAGGAAGATCGTCGAGGAGGTGTGCCTGTCGCACTACGCGTGCAACATATTTCTTTACCTCGTGACCGGCGCGCAGTTCCGGAAGTCGTTTTTCGCTCTCGTCTGCCGCGTGAGCAGAACGAGAAGTGACAGCAACGACAGATCGGGACCGGGGACGGGACACGGGGCGGCCGGGGCCACCACGGGAACCCCGTCTCCTCCTCTTCCTCCCGTTGGGGCTTTGGAGATCGTTTGCCGCAAAAGCCCGCTTACGGAAACGGCGACTCGCCTGTGACGGAGAACGTGTCTCGTTCGGCAGATTAGTTACGCGGAAGCGGACGATTTCGTCGTCGTCGGCAGAGATATCCTCGGACTCTTCTTGATCGTCTTTTCTGCGCGTGTCGAGGAAATAATCTCGTCCACTTTCGCGCAACTTAAACGCCGGATAAAATTCGAGGCGCAGAATAATCGAGTGAAGCGATTTGACGGTGTCGGCCGCTCTGGCGGTGAAAATGAAATTTCCTCCCCCCCGTTGGTCAAGCAACTGCGCCGCCGTTTTCTGGTTCGGCTTTCGTCGACCTGTGCATCAACTCACCTGACCTGGAAATCGACTCCTTCGTCGGCCAATTAAAGACTGCCGAGGCTTCCGAATTATTGCCAGCTGGGTTGATACGAACTAAGCATGATGCATCGGTATAGATAATTGCGATTGCTTGGTAGTGGTTTTAAAAACAGAAATTTCAGTCAGCGATGGAGGAAGATATGATCGTCAGAAACTTAAGTTGGGAACGAGAGATTTGATGGCTACGATTTGTTAGATATATAGCCTATATAAATAATAAGCCAATACAATCATTGCATTCTGTATAGAACCATGGGTGCCCAAAGAAATTTTTCCAAGAGGGGACAAAACAAAATGGTCACAGTTACGCCAGATATATTTTCCAGGAGGGGCAAAAATATTGTAACAAAATGGTCATGGTTAATATTTTAGCAAGGGGTTTTAAAATTTCACCGTGAAATATTGACATTTGCATTTTCCAGGGGGGGGGCAAGTGCCCTCTCTTGCCCCAATGTGCGGGCGCCCATGAGTAGAACGCGACTCACGAACTCTCAGTCACGCATTTTCTACGTCATGTATAGGTCCCTCCTTATTTATCATGCTTGACATCAAATAACAATATCATGCCATCCTTGTTTGTAGAAATACCTAATTGGTTAATGTATTTATATTATGAACAATTAGGCTTAATTATATTAGCTAATAGCGTATGTTTTCATTCTCCGTTAAACAAAATGGGCTGTTTATGCCTTTATGATAGCTTTAAATCTCACATTAATTTACTTTTGAATATCGTTCTATAAATTCTGAACACTTAAAGGCAGCCATTAGTAACGTTTATTGGTTAGGAAATAATAGGCTGTGTTTCTAACATTGACTTCTTTCTGGTTTCAATTATGATTTTGATCCATCGATTCGGACACCATCGTTTCAATCACCATGCAGCCGATTCAGATTGCAAAAAAAGATAAACGAATGAAAATATGTATCCCGATGTCTGTTGAGTCTTTTCTCAATCGCTTGTTTGGAAATAATGCCACGCGTTTCAAGCAGAACGCCAGCAGGGCCATATTAAGGCGAGGGCTGAGGGGGCTGTAGCCCCCCCCCCGCCGGCCCATCATGAAAATAGGCCCACCGATTTTCGAGATAACGTTTTTTTGGCTTGTCAGTACGATTTCGAAGGGTGGTAACCTTTGTTTGCTTGTCAGCACGATTTGGAAGGGAGATTTTCAGCATAGTAACCCTTTTTCTCAGCCCCGGCCCTGAACGCCAGTGTTCGCAATTTGTCAGAACAAAACGATTTGGAAGGAGATTTTCAGCAAACGAGTAATGGCGAACGACCTTTTATTGTCCTCAGCCCCTTCATAATGTACATGATCCTATCGTTGTGTAGTAGACCCCACTCGGACCTTAATCCGGCCCTGAACGCCAACCATTCGCAAAAATTCGGCAATGTTGCTTTTACGAGAACCAAAGCAAATTAGCAATGCAGAATTATCGAACAAATGAAACACTCGACTTATTCTTGGACACATAAAGGAAATACAGATGACGTAATCTGAAATAAATGGGAGGCTTCAAAGTTTTGTTGTTTAACAGCACCGTAAATAAATGATATCATGGACCAAACAAGCAGTTCAGCGGAAAAACATGAGTAATGGCTGGAACGACCCGACAATTAGAACGGCTACGTTATCCATGTCCCTCTATTGTACCTGTAAACACACCCGCCTAACTCTTCAACCAAAGTCGGTTACATGATCCTATCGTTGTGTAGTAGACCTAAGTGGGGTACGCATTGCAGCGATCTCTAGTGGCCACGCATTGCAGCGATATCATGATTATCCGGTAAACGCAGTTTCTTGTTAATGATTCATTAGCGACATGTTTTGGCTATTAGCTGTGTTGTGCAAAACGTCAGCAAGCTAATATATATATATATATATATATATATATATATATATATATATATATATATATATATATATATGCACTGTATAGCGTTCTTGCATTACACTTCGACTATATCGCTATACAAATAATAATCAATAAGTAAGTAAATATGTTAAAAAATCCAAAGAGAACAGGGATTCCTTAAGTGTCGAAAATGTGACAAAGTTCGAAAATATTCAAAAGAGATTTTTAAAAGCTATCATAGACTACTCGTTTTTAGCCGGCCTACTTGGCGCTGAGCTATCGGTTCCCGTCAGTACACCGAAGTTAAGCAACGTCGAGCGCGGTTAGTACTTGGATGGGTGACCATCCCGGGATCTAGCCGTGGTGCCGGCCGCCAACCAAGCCGTTCGTCGCTTAGGCATCGATAAATTGGTAGCAGCGTTAAGCTGCGAAGGGTAAAACGAGGGTCTAGAGAAAGTAATGGCAACCTACTCTAGATCAATGGCGCAAGCCACCTGCGTTGCTGCTTGCCTATAGTAACCGGATATCAGTACCGGGCCATACGCTCGAAATCGAGCATGGGACTACCTTTACCTTTACCTTACTCGTTTACGTCGTTTCTTAGGGTTTTGTGAATCAGTGACCCGCAAGAAAGAGTGATGTGTGAACCAACATCAATCATCAACAAATCATATCTATCCATGTTCGAATGTGATTCATATACTGAGCGTGGTTATCAAGTGTCTGAAAATTCAGATGAACAGAACGCAAATAAAAGAAATAAAAGAACGAAGTATAGCAAAGCCAAACCTGCAACAAAATTAGTAACGCCACTAAAATTAATTATCAACAAACAAGACAGAAGCCGTGTTTCGACAGTTCTATAATAATAATAATAATAATAATAATAATAATAATAATAATAATAATAATAATAATAATAATGTGATTTTAAGTGGGGAGCCTGTGTGAAAACCACTGAAGGACAGGGGCGTAGCCAGGAATTTGATTTGGGAGGGTATAAATATTTTGGGTGGGTATAAATCTTAACTATGAACCACATAAGTCATAAACCATATAAACCGCATATAACCACATGTAAATCACATAAAAACTTTAAGGTAGACTGATTTCTTTTGGAGGGGGTATATATACCGATATACCCCCTCCCCCCGTCGCTACGCCCCTGCTGAAGGAGTCGATGTTGAGACAACCTCACAATCTGGTATTTACAGATCTATTACTAAACAAGCTGCTAAACTTAAAAAAGACATGAAGAAACCTGTACAGGTAAAGAACGGGTAGACATTCGCATTTTGATGATTAACGAATTGATGGCCAAGACTATCAAGTGATATCATTGAAGAATGAACGAAGAGAAGTTAAAGTAGAAGCGCCGAATGAATACAGCTCGAAGTGCCTTCAAGAGCTTCATGAAGCCTGTCACGTGAAAGAGAAAAATTAAAACTTAGATTTATTGTACTATTCTGCTTAGGGGCTGTCCATTATTATTGCCTCAACAATTTTTGGGCATTTCATTTTTTGACCCCTCCCATCTTGTCAACAACTGTGAAACTTCCAGTGTCTCCCTATATTATTATGTCAAAAACTTTTGACCCCCCTCCAATTTAAGTGACGGGTCTCCTTTTTGGTGATGACCTTTTTCCATTTTTTGCAAATATGTGGTGGTGATGACCTTTTTTTCTTGTCAGGCTTTTCCCGTTGCAATAAATAGTAATCCATAAAATTTCCTATTTTTGATTATATTGTAAAAAATGAAATTGCTGACGTCAATTTCCTTGATTTTCCCCTTCTCCTCTGTAAACAACTGCCAAACTTTTTCTGACCCTTCCCCTATTCTGTTGACGTAGGTCTAACTAATGGACAGCCTCTTAGCAAGACATATTGGTTCTATAATGTACATTGCACCTTGTGCTGAAAAATGTTACTTTGCAATTTTGCACGTAGGCTAAGTCTGAAAATTGTCATTAACCCACCCATTAACCGTGTATTTAACTGTAACTCAGTGTAAAATGGACGGATATATCCGGGATCCCCAGTTAAGGGGGTTAATTTTATTGTTACCCTTGTATAAAATAACCACTGAAATGAAGTGTGAATTGCAATAAGCTGTAGTGCGACCAATATTAACTGACTGACCACTGACCAGTGGCGGATTACCCATATAACTTGATATAAGCAGCAACTGTAGACGTTACAGTAGGCGTTGGCCCAGTTATCGGCCAGCTCTCGACACATACAGTAATTTCATTCGGACCTCCCCCCCCCCGACCCCGCTATCACTGCAAGTCCTGGACTGCCTGGAATCTTTGATGGCAGACTGACTCGGGAAGATCAAGATTGTCACTCCAGACCCCTGCACAGGTTGTCGCAAACTCCGGTACCAGATGCAGCAGAGATGCTGGTCGGTCATTAAGATGTCGATCATTAAGAGCCAAAGGGAGAGTCAACTGACGTCTGGTTTAAAGTACATTGGCACTGTCCCAACGTCGAATTAGGCCTAGATTTAAAGTATAGCACATAGCAAGTAAATGTTTCCGACAAATTTTATAACATTTCTGTTCAATTATTTTAGTCAACGTATTTCTAACGTACAGAACTTGTAACGTACGCGTATCTATACGTATTTCATCATCAAAAATAAAATTTGTATGATACGTACGGTCTAATCTTGCATCTAACTGGGATTTACTTCGATTTATAGTTTGGGTTGTTTAACCCCTTAACTGGGGATCCCAGATATATCCGTCCATTTTACGTTGAGTTACAGTTAAATACACGGTTAAGGGGTTAAGTTGTTTGTTGATTGCCGTTTATCGCATTATCGGTTTACTCGAGGGTAAATGAGAAGGTGAATTCTGGAAAATTGTTTCGTGTAGCAAAAGGGCCTCAATAGCAGCAGTGCAGCCTAGGGACTCGAGCGACTTTTAATGCGCCCCCTGTGTCTTGTCTCACCCGATGACTATCTGTCTGACTTCCTGCCGTCTCGATTAATTATTAGGCTTATTATTTTCAAGTTATCTAATTCTTTATTCAGGATAAGCCGTAGTACGACCAACATGAACATGAAATTATCTAACGGCTTCTTCTTCGTGTGCCATGTATTGCTACGTCGGCGACCATGGATTTCCACTTTTTTCTGTTTCTAGCTTTCCGTTCGATGTTGTCTTTAGTTCTTATCGCTTCTCGTAGGACTTAGGTCGTCTGCATGCTTTATTCTTTGTCTTCTTCTTGCTCTTTTCCACTCTATTTTTCCTGTTATGACTAGATTTTCTAATCCGGTTACGAAATCTTTGACTAGCGCCGATAAACAATCGAGTGATGCGCAGCCGGGTACAACTTCTGAGAGTGGCACTAACAAACGGCCACTTAGTGTGCAGTCTTCTACCGTTACCGACAAAAAGATGACGACGAAAGAGTCGTGGACCCGACAGTATTCTAAGGATTACATACAATTCGGGTTCATAAAGATTAAAGGGTGCTGATGACAAACCATTAAGTGCTATATATGTTGTACGGCACTTTCGGACGAGTTCATTAAGTCTTCAAGATTGAAGCGACACTTGGAATTGAAGCATCCGGAATGCAGTAGTAAGCCAATAGATTTCTTCATCAAATAGGAAAAGAGAATTAATCGCTGTAGTAAAAAGACTGTCTTCGAATTTTTCTCTGAGCGCTCATTTTGAAAACCTTGTATAATGGCTTTTATGAAATATCAAAATGAATTGCTCGAAACGGGTTATTCTCACAAACAGCATCCCACTTCTCATTAAAAAGCTTCTGGTTAGCTTGATTTCTTTACATTTTTAAAACAGCGAATGCTTCTTTATTACACTGTAATACGTGAAAACTGTATGGACATTCATATGTTTTATTTTATCTATACTATCCTATAGTTAGTATAGTTACGCTAGTATAGGCGGTAAAATCTTTTGGGAGGACCCGTCACTGATCTTAGTGAGGGGTCAAACGTTTTTGACATAATAATATAGGGGTCACTGAAAGTTGGCAGTTGTTGACAATGGGGAGGGGTCAAAAATGCCAAAAAATTGTCGACGTAAAAATTAATGGACAACCCCAAAGTATAAAACACAATTTTTGGTATCCTTAAAATGTTGCGTTCATATCATATGGAGTGAAACAAGAGGCCCGGAATCAATATTTTCCCTCCCCGGCCCCTGATTTTCTCTCGACGGTCCTGGGTATATAAACTTATATGCAATTCCACAAGGAATGAGAACATTTTCATTTATTTCCTCCATTTACTACCAACGTGTTCGCCCCCTTGACAAAAAGCACAGATGAATAGAAAGAACTTCGCCGGTCATATCTCACACGCACGTCGGTCGAATCATGAAACCAAGACTTCTTTCTCATATAAGCCAGAAAGATGGTCGTTTCCGTGGACGTGAAAGTCGCCGGTCATTTTCCTGCATGCGTTTGCGATGCATTGGCGAAGTCCCCTTTTACGCACGACTCACGAGACAAATAAATTACGTCGCATTTTCAACGCAGTACGTTTAACTGCACGCAGACCTGTTGCTCGAAAGATCTCCTCGTCGGTTATTGTGTGTCCCACATTCGTCTCTCTCTTTCTCTGTCCGATGTAGTTGGCAATTTGTCCCACGAGAGGAATTTATTAACGTTTTGTACAGCACACTAAGGAAATAGACTGGAAACCAAAATACACGTTTACGTCAATTTATGAACCACGTTAAAACTAGCGTATACGGACCAACAACGTTAAGAAATTGCTTAAAGTGCATAAGTCAAATGTTGTCTCTTTTTACTCCGAACTGTGCCTCGTTAATTCTACTCTGTTTGCTGACGACAATGCTTAATATATTTAATATAAGTCTAGTGAGACGTCTGCAATAATTTATCGTAAATATGTGCATGTAAGTATCTCTCCTATCCTAATGAGATTTGGATCCAACGTGCTCAATCCAATCATCAACTTCTATAGCGCCACTTCACTAAAAGTGTTTATTCTAGCCACCTTGACATTGGGGGATTTTGGAATGTTGGGGGAGAGACAAGGTCTGAGTCTCCAAAAAAGTTGACAAGCAAAATAAAAGGCAATCCTTCCACCCTCCCTACATCCTTCCAGCCCCCTAATACTTTTATACTTTTATCCTTATGAAATACCCTGGCAAGCAAAAATATTGTCATCCTTACATTTTTCCCCTCTCCAAAAATCCCCCCGTCGTCACACTTTTGGAGGGAAAATTTCCATCCCCATGCAACATATAAAAAATTTTGGGTGAATTTTTAAACTTTGGAGGAAAATCCCCCCCCCCAGAGAAGGCCTAGAATAAACACTGCTTCAGAAAGTACAGTCACCGGTATTTGGAAATCGGCCCATTTTCGACAGAAACCACGTGACGATTATTATTATTATTATTATTATTATTATATTATTATTATTATTATTATTATTATTATTATTATTATCTCGACAACTTCTATAGCGCTATAGCATAGCTTGATGCCAAAAGCAAGAGCACTTTACATAAATGGAAATGTAATGTTAAATAGATATGTCTTCAGGGCAACTGATAACCGTTCAAAGGAGGCAACAGATGTCACTGTGTCTGGCAACTAATTCTAAAGATAATAATGACTAGGCCTATTACATAAACACGACATTAGGTCCCCTACATAAATTTTGATTTACGATATTAGCTCTCAACCTGTTTTTATTCTTTCAATTCCGTCACATGGCAAATACCAGATCCTGCTCGACGCTTTTAAAACAATTAAGTCCTCAACCGCTGTCTGCTTTGCCAGAATGGAAACCTCGGTGTTTGTTTATCGTTACGCTGGGCAAACCAAGCGAACACTTCTGTTGTTTTACTATAATTACTCCTTCAGTGAAGGAAGCCATTAGGTAGACCCAAAAGCATGAATAAATTACGCATACGCTTGGCTGCAGGAATGTCTAGACTCCACATACTGTACGTGCAACACCTCTGCCCCTCAACTTGAATTAATACAGTTTTTGGAGCTGCGCCCAATTTTGTCACGTACTTTCCGATTTTTTTTTCCATTTGGCCAGTAGTAGGCCCCTACCGGTTTACAGTGGCGGTTCCACGTGAGAGATGAGTGGGGATGCATCCCCCACCGGACTTCTTTTTTTCCTTGTCAAACCTATTTTTGGGTAAATGTCTAGTAGGCCTAAAACTACGGAGAAAACTGCGGATGACCTTTTTTGCTTGTCAACCCATTTTTCTGTAAAATTGTAGTAAAATTAGGGGAACAGTCCCTTTTGCGGTCTTTTCCGACAAAATTTATTGATTTTTCCTTTCTTTTCATCCCCCGCCAACTTCCTATAAATTCATGTCATCCTCCACCAAGAAATCCTGGAACCGCCACTGCCGGTTTAATGAGGGATTTTTATGAAAAATGGCAGCACACAGAGGTATTAGAAATGCGTGGAAACGAGCGGAAATTTTCCAATTGTGCCTTCTACTTCACCTCAAACCCCCCGTCTGAAACAATGGTTTTAACACAGGCTTACTTAGCCTCCTAAGCCACTTAAAAGCACACTATTATTATTATTATTATTATTATTATTATTATTATTATTATTATTATTATTATTATTATTATTATTATTATTATTCCATCTAGGTCCAAGAAGCCTAGATGAATCACTGGACATTGACACCCCCTGCAATTATGGGACATCCCCGAACGAAAATTCCTGGGAAAATGCCTGATAGGGGAGTCGGGCCTCTTCCTGCCCCACCCGTGTCTACGCCAATGTGTTCCAGTCAATATGTTAGCAACGTTATTTAGGCTATTCAGTTTGCTTACAGAAAAATCGACGCAGGCCTACATCAAATGCAGGTTATCTTCTGAAATAGGCAAATGACTTGAATAGTAAAGAGGACAATTAGTTTAATGAAGGGGACGATTCAGAAAGCGACGTGAGAAAAATAGTCCACGAGGAGGCAAATTAGCGTGAATAGAGCAAAATTACGACCTCTTCCTCTTTTCCGTCGTCTAAATTGGACGAAACATTCGGCATTCCTCGGACCAGGGTTTAATCTAGGTCGTTTCCGGGGGAGAATTGCCCTTCCCCGAAAATTTCAAATTCCCCCTCGGAAATGTTGGCATATTACATCAACTAACAGAAGTCCCCTAGCTGATCCCCCTTCCGGCTTTGTCAGTTCCCCCCTCGAGTCCAGAGTCTAGATTAAACACTGCCTCGGAGGCTCGGGCATGTCTTTTTAAGATTCTCTTGGGAACGAAACTGCGTCCAGTTTATTCGTGTAATCACCGGTCATTTGTCTGCAGTTCATGTCACGCAACGAAGCTGTCATATCGTTCGATTTGACAACACACACACACACACACACACACGCACACACACACACACAAACAGGAGTGAATACCTAACGCCTTTTCGCAAATGTTGTTGAAACAATAATATTATTATTTTGTTGTACCGTGGTCCACTGGCCAGAATTAATAGCCTATGTGGACGCCGTCTTTCAGGTGCCGAGGTGCCTTTTGGTGCTGCTGCATGCCTTCTCCGTCCGTCTCTGACACCGCTGTGTCGCCGGTTCGTTTCCTGCAACACAGCTCCCGCGCGGTCGCAACTGTTTATACTCTGTTTCAAGATTTCAGTCTAATTGTCTACTTTCGGCGTTTCGCGTCTAATCACTCGACAGGGGGTGCCCGAAAAAGACTCGTGACAGAAGTACAGATTTAAAATTAAATGTCACGGGCGGCAATTTAATTGAGACTGAGTTGCTGTCCATTGTCCAAGTTCGATTTGCCTGGATATGGGGAGGGGGTTGACTTTCACTTTTCCTTATGGACAAAAACAATCCCAGTAGCAGTTGAAAATTTGTGGTTAAATTATTAAATAGACACATTGACCAAGAGGGGCGTGGCTACTGGGGTATATCTTTATATACACCGCCAACAAATAATTATATATATATATATATATATACACAGTATTATCAACTATATAATATAGGTAATAGGCTATGCATCATTATGGAAGATATGGAGGCCAAAACACAAAGAAGTGTAATGATTCAGAGGCAGCAGATCTACGATTTGCTAACATTGATCTAAGTAAGTAAGTAAGTAAAATCTCGTGGATTTCTATAGCGCCTTGGAAGCAGCACTACAGTAGGCCTAGCTGTTTATTCTTAGGCGCCCAGCATTTCTTAATTTAGCTAGGGAAAAGATATATGATCAGCCAGACAATAGTCAACATCCAAAGGGCAGTGAGGCTAGGTTGTGACAGCTATGGAGGGAATGATTTGAGAAAAAGGAAGGATTTAAGCTTAGACCTAGACCTGAAGACTTGAGGAGATAATGCAGGGATTATGGATTATGAATCTATAATGACAGAGAGTGAGGACAACTTGCAGAAGCAACTCACAGAGGTATACCAAACCAGCAAAGAATATATGGATTAGGCCTACACATTAACAGAAGTAAAACAAAAGTGATGGCGATGGGAAACAACAATGGAGTTCAAATACATATTGATGGTGAACAGTTGGAATGTGCTGATCAGTTTATAATGGTTTGTTTACCTCTGTTCTGTTCTTTAGCCATAGTGTAGCCCAACCTCGCATCGAGGATGGCTAAAGAACAGATGATGATGTGATGAAGATAGGCTATATACCAATATATACAACCCCAAATTTATACCCCCACCATCCCCAATCAAATTCCTGGCTTTGCCCCTAGCTGTTATTGACGTAGCCGGTGTTTCAGAATATGAGCACCATTAAGACAACCATCCCATTTATTTAGACTAGGGGTTTGAGGGAGTGTGGGGCTGCATGAGCCCCGACCGCATAACCTTTCATAGTAATATTAGAGTTAAACCGTGACTGGCATAGGATCTCTACTTTAAGTGCTTAATTGTGATTTATCATATAGAGTGGCAACAAGCTGCAATGAAATTGGCGTACCCACGATGTGGCAGGTAAGTAACAGGTCTAGGTAACAGGTCTGAGGGGCCCAGGAGGCTTTAGAGGCCCGGGGCCGGTGATAATGATGTATTAATATACATGTAATCGTTTTTTTTTGCCCAAATCTATAAAAACGTTTTTTTGCTTGAGAAACAACAGACAAAAGATTACATATTATGGATTTATTAGAGACAACCAGGACTGGAAAATGTGGTTAGGTTTAGGTTTTTAAATTGTTTAATAGCCTTAAAAACCTGGAGTCATAATTTATGGTTTGTAGTTTTTTGTTCGATAAATAGAAAGATGAAAGAACCCATATTTGATGTCTTTAAAGTTTGTTGCTCTCTGCAGACAAAGAACCACTTAAAGCCTATGTGACAAGAATATACAGTAGAGAAAAACAGCGGCGGTTGCAGGAATCTTGGTGGGGAGATGAAAAATTTTGTTGGGAAGTTGGTGGGGGGTATGGAAAATGAAGAAGAAAAACAAGAAAAAAGAAAAAGGTCATTATTAGTAGTGTTTTGCTCACTAAATGTTAAGAAACCTTGCCAAAAATGGCCGACAAGCAAGAAAAAGGTCATATTTAACTTTAAAAATTAAAAACTCACCGGAAAATAGGTTGACAAGCAAAAAAGGTCATCCGGAACCCCGGTGGGGATCGATGCATACCAAGCCACCAACATGGTGGAACCGCCACTGGAGAAAAACTTATAGGTTTTGATGTGTGACAAGAATATAGAAAAGAATTAATAGGCGTTGACATGTCAAACTTTAAAACCTAAAATAAAAACCTAAACCCTTACATTTTATTTATAAAAATCAGGTTTTTTTTCCAGCATTTCTTGCGCTTGTGGTAGGTTCATGTACAGCGCACCATTCTGAGTCGATTTGGTCGACTTACTTATTATTGCTTTCATAGCGGAAGTTATCCACTTCGCATGCGCTAACCGTTTTATCGCTTTGCTTTTAAAAGACTCAGCAGTTCAAAATGGCTGACGATAAGCGAAGTCGATCGCAGCACAGGGCCCCCGATCGTCCGGCCCTTACGTGGCCCGTCTGGGCCGAGAAATACGCTCCTCCGACCGCCAACAGTAAGCTCAGTTGCCCTTCGGCGCGTCAATGCGCGGAGACCGGCCGAACGGCATTTTGTAGCGTACGATAACGTTCACCCCTCGTCGATGGTAGTGCTGTGTGTACGTGTGTGATGGAGCGTACTGAGCCCTGCTGTAATTCCGAAAGTCCGATTATTTCAGCCTTTTTAAAGGGCATTTGCCACTCGAATGAAGCGGACCGCTGACTGAAGATCTTGCTTGTGAAGCGACGGACAGTCCACTGATGGTGTCTGGCAGTAGAGGGGCTGAAGAATTTTCAAGCAATTCCTTTTAAGCATTTGTATAGTTCCGAAAACTAAACTGGGTGTTAAATTGCTTAGTAGGACCTCTCGTGTGTTTAGAACCACTGTTATTCATATAGCCCTCTATTTCAGTTTTCTTAGTTAAAACCGAATTTGTTTTCCTAATGTTTTGAGCAAACCTACAACTAGAGTTGCCAAATCCCTGTCTCCAAAATACCGGACACCAGTTTAGGTGACAAAAAAATAACCTTAATCCTAACCCTAATCCAACGATTCAAAATTTGATTAGTTCTAGTCTGTGTCGCTGGTTCACTGCTTCCTCAAACCATTGTAAGTAAGTAAGTAAGTAAAATATATTGAATTTCTATATTATATATTCTAAGCAAGTAAAATAAAATCTTGTATGTTTATATAGTGCTTTGGAAAGCAGCACAACAGTAGCTGCTTATTCTAAGGCACTCAGCTTCTCTTAAAATAGCTATGGGAAAGGTGAAAGATCAGCCAGGCAATAGTCAATATCCGAATGGCAGTGAGGCTAGGTTGTTACACCTATTGAGGAAATGATTTCAGAAAAAGAAAGGATTTAAGTTTAGACCTAAAGACTTGAGGAGATAATGCAGGAATTATAGGAAATGAGGATTCAGAATTTATTGTTTGAACGTGTCCAAGTTCTACAGAGTACAGACAGACAGTTGAAATAGCTATATCTGAAGTTTAAAGGTCAGCCAGGCAAAGTCAACTCCAAATCCAAAAAATCAGATTGTACTAGACTGAGAGTGACTTATTTGCTGTAGTTTTGTAGTTTGCAAGAAAATACCGGACACATGCATGTCCGGTATTGTCTCCAGTTTTTCACCGGACAAATTACCTAAATACTGGACAGTCCGGTCAAATACCGGACATGTGGCAACCCTACCTATAACATACAATTCATCCTATGCATCCCGGTGTTGATTCACCCTAATTTAACTATGGTAATACCCAAAATATTCTGCTGATATGTACATTCCATGTTTGTTAGTTACAGTATATAAAAGGTGCATGGCGTTTTATGTATCTTTCAACAGTAGACCCTGTCGTAGAGCCTCTCGTCATCATGTGTATTAGTTTTAGGGTTATAGTAACACAGGGTGAGGCATTCACGCTTAGTTTGAAACATGGTGTTAAAATATTATGGTGACAACCTTAATGTCAAGAAAATGTGGTTAATCTTAGCGTTCATTATAATAGTTCGTTGTAATTGTGGACACCATGGCCTGTTTTTAATTTTTGCATGCTTGCAGAAATTTATTATGTTTGCTCAGTAAGTGACTTATTCATTGTAAATTATTCAACCCATTGTTTCATTCTATGCTTGCTTTAGTGCACTTGAATGAAGTTCAACATGTACTTCAAACAGGAAATATGATTTATGATTGCTGAAGGACATAAAACAAGTAATGCACTGGAAATTATGTGAAAAAATCATGGAACAAGTTTGCAAGCAGAAGAGCAGAAGAAGGCATTATAAAGAATATTTTGAACACATCATGTGTAAAAAATGAGACTCTGTAGAAAATCAGACTATTCAGGAAACATCAGGGGACAAAGAAAGGAAGGAGATCATTGATGACATGGATAAACACACTGATGTGGTATCAAGGAATGGAAACTAATTAGATTAACGACAGAGTTTTTAGTGACATGTGATGTGACTTAGTCTTGGACCGAGGCATAGAACTTTGTGAAGTTCTAAAAAATTTTATAGTTCATAAAAGAACTAAATAAATAGTTCTAAAAGAAATGAGTTAATAAAAGCTTGAATTTCCAATTTAAATTTAATTTAAACATAGATATGTGCACCAATCAAAAATAGAACTAGATTAGATCTGGGCTTGTATGGAGCTTTGTAGTTGTCATAAAATTGCCAAAAAAATTGCTGTTTATATTTTGCATTTATATTTTTGAGTGCTGTAACTTACCAGTTAACCAATCACACTGCTTCGTGCAGTAATTTTTACGTACGTTTTAACTCGTGCGCCATCTTTACTAGCACAATTTTGCAGTAATTATTAAAACATGTACTTTATGAGTTTTAAGACCTTAATAATATTTAAAGTAATATAAAATAAAATAATAAAAGTAATATTAAATATTAAAGTTCAAAAAGTTCAAACAATAATAAAGTTCAAACATTTTGAACATGATAACTATGGACCAAGGACAGCTGAAGAACAGAACAGTCAAATACTATTGATCAAACCTATCTCTATATCAGTTCAGACATGGACATGGGTTGGGTCCACCCATGGGTTGGGTTTGGTTGGGTTGGGTCCGAAATTTCCATTTTGTGGTGGGTTGGGTTGGGTTGCCAGGTTGTTGTGTTATATTGTACAAATGTTTACATATTAATGATTTTTAAATTACTACAAATTACTGTTTCGATGCCTTTTCACAGGAGCAACCGGAAAATACAAGTTAAGGGCATCCAGAAATATGAAATATGCTATATGGAATACATTCCCGTTGGTCTATGAAATGAAGGAGGATTTAAGAAATTTTTATGTGTGGGTTGGGTTGGGTTGGGTCGAGTAAGCCAGCTGTTTCCATGGGTTGGGTTGGGTTTTAAAAAATGGACCCATGTCCATGTCTGTATCAGTTGCATGGTTTGAAATATAGCATACTAGAGGAATTTATAGGACATGTAATTGTGTATTTTATCTGTCCAAATTTCATGAGTGACACAGGCTGGAAAATGCTGTAATGTTTTGGCATTCATATGACTTAATTTAAGAATTTTGCCCTCTGAATAGACTTATGCAGTTTGCAGGAATATTAGTTGTTTATTCTGCATGGTTTTAGTTGACTAAACCTTGTCTGTGGTGTTGTTACTAATTTTTTTATGACCGATAGAAGACACTAAAAAGGCTTTTTGTTTTGCTATGAGAATGAATTCTTAATTAAGGGAGTGAAATTTAATATTTTTTGAAATATGATTTCAAAATGTTATGCTTTTATTACATTGCATATCATACGTATTTTTGTTACACATGTTAGTTACATGTTATTGTTGACTATTCAGGTATATTTCCTATTAAAATGTTGCTCTTGCATATTGTTCATAGGTTCAGCCGATCAGTCATCTAAGCCTGTGGATGATAATGTTACAAGAATTCGTCGCCTAGGTAACGACTCTATTTTCAAGCGATCAATCTTCATTTCCAAGGAATTAAATTTTAAACATCAAATCTTGAATTGATTCTTGGTTTTCGAAGATGGAAATAAAATTGTTATTGTCTTGATATTAAATGCAGTGATGAGAAAATATTAGGTAAACAGGAGACTTTAACCAAAAGATTATTTTCTCAAGGCTTTAAAATTGAGCTTGTGTTGCACTTTGATGATTTTAAAATCGTATTTCAGACAATATTTTTGGAATCATGGTTGCCGTTTTTACATTGCGTAGAATACGTTTAGTCTCTTCAGCTCTTGTAATTAATCCTAATTAAACTTTATATTGCGATCTGTAGTTAACACAGTTGGATGAATTCCAACTGCACTTTTAATCTTACAAGTTCTTTTTGATTTTTAAGAATATATGCAATATTGTTATAGTTGTTAATTGGCTGAATATTTTGCACAACTTTAATGATAATAGTAATAATAACAGTGTAGTGGTACTATTGAACACAGTTAAGGTATTAAAATATTTAAATTAATTAGCAGGGAAGTTATCAGAGTGGTAACAACGTTGGACAATAGAGCAGAAGGTCGCGGGTTTGATACCCACAGGAGCCCTAAGTCGGCTAAGCCTCACTCGCTAGAGGGCAGTAGTAAAATGAGGAGCGGTGGTAAAAAGAGCTGCCAAAAGTCAAACAGGTATGCTTTGCGATGCACTAGTTCCATATCCGTGGTATTGCATGCGTGACTGAGTGCCTTAGAAATGGAGATCAGCGCCGCCCTAGGCTAAGGAAAGACTCTGACTTTTTGGGTCAAAGTATTTAAGGACTTGTTAATTGCAAATAATGCAGAGGTAGATTAGTAATGAGAAAGCCTTGAGTAAGGGCTTAAATAGACTGCACAATGAAGGTTAAAAATTGAAGGCAATGCGTGTACAAATAGTCAGCTATTTTTATTTAGCACTGAATTATTTGCAATAACATCAGTAGTAAGTTTATATAGTATAAAACAGCTGACTGTAAAAGCATTAACATAGCGATGCCAGTAATGGGTGATTTGCTGAGTTATTTTCAATTGATAATTTACAAGAAAATAATAATTACTTAAGGCAACCAACCAAAGCCAGGAACCTATTCCACACATAAACCTGTATTGGATCACCGATTAAAAGATTTCATATTCGATTATTTGCAACATTTGAGATTAATTGTAAAGGAGAATGTATTTTCTTTTTAAAACTATTGTTTTTTTCCTCCAATTGGCCGCTGCTTCCGACTAGTACTTTGCCTCCGTGGCAAGCTTCCTATTGGCCAAAAAATCACCTGTGTTCAATTAGAGGATTCCAACAAATGCCAATTGTTTAGCTAAAATGCTCTATAAGTCTGGCAACCACGAAGATAAACAAATCATTAGTATGCAAATATGCAAATTTCTTCTTAATGTCTGCTTAACACACTCAGACTGCTACAATGGTATTAATTGGTAGCGATGGAGGTCACTTGCCTGTTTGCAAAACCAACCATTGCATAGTGATGATGGCATGTGACATGGCATGACTTGCCAGTAATTATTGTCATTGTTGTTGTTGTGTGGCCCTGCTATGAATGTTTTAATTTTCGTTAATGTGCTGTTAATGTAGTTGAGTATGTTTGAGAAATTAGTAACATGAGCATAGTTAAATTGGGCCTGGGACTTAAGTGAATAACTACTTTAAAGTTCTAATTTACACAAGCCACTCGTCAGATTTATTAATGAATGTTAAATGTGAATTAGAAATTTGAGAATTCCTAGAGCGGCAGTTAAGGGGCCATCCTTATATTATGTGCACAAAAAGTCATATTTTCAGACCCACCTTCTCTCTCTGTTGCACCCCATACATTTCTGGACTCCCCCTATGCATACATACACATTAGCTTCTCTGCCACTCCCCAACCCTGTTTGAAAAATTAATTTTTAGCCATAGTCACAAGGCGTACAGTGGACTCAAGCTGTCCCAGCTAAGAAAAGCAAGAAATGTGTTTTAATGACTGCAGGCGTGTGAACAATTCTCGTGACCAATGCCTGCCCGTGAGAAAGTAATTGTGTTCAAATCTAATGTGTGTAATTTCAACCAGTCTTCTGCCTGAGCAGTTGTTTTTTACTTGATACTTAGGCGGCTATATATAAATGTGTGCATATGTACACATTCAGTCAATACCCCTCATCCCTTCCCTGTATGCATCCGTATGCAAATGTCCTAAATCCAATTACCCTTCCCCTCAATGCATATGTAATGTGTGGATGGCCCCCACTGAGAAATGTATTTTTAGTGCCATTATTTTCATTTACCAATACTGGGATTTTTTAATTCTATTGCAGTGCAAATCAGTGCTCAGTTTCTAAGGCATTGCACTGAGTTCTATATTTAACCCTCAAGGTGACTTGAGGCTGTGCTTCAATCTTGAATCAAGATGTCAGCATGACAGTTTAATTTTGAGTCAAGCAGAGCATCAATTCAGAGCACAGCATGAGAGATTGATTGGTTGCAGCAGCAGCAACAACTGCAACAGCTGTGCTTACTAGCACATGATTAAATTTGAATTTATTTATGCTTGTTTTCATAATGAGGTTCACCTTTCGCATTGCTGCCACTGCCTTCTGACCGACTGTCCGGTTGTTGCATAACTCTTAATTTCTCTGCTCCCGTGACTTAATTTGAATTGAGGCTGTATATTTTGCAGATGTTGGTTTATATGGACTGTGTCCTCGCTGGGATGATTGTTGCTTGGTTGTTTGCAATCAGTGCAAACAGCTGATGGTTATACTTTACAAAACTCTCTGACCTGCCATTAAAACCACTAAACTACTTTTTTACAAGGAATTCCTCCTGTGACCTGTTCGTTTGACCCAAAACCACTTAAACTCGACCTCTTTTATGGTCAGGTTCACTATTCCTTTTGGCCCCACTGTCACTTAATCCCACTTTCATTCAAATCCAACGACATAGTACAGGGATTCATGATCTGTAGCCAGTGGGCCATATGTGGCCCACCAGTGTGTTAAATAAATACTAGAACTTAAGCCCTCAGGGCATATTGAAAAAACAGAAGACTGGGAACGGAACCAACCAATCAGAACGCTTGATCAATCAGAATGGCTTGCCAACCAATGATCGGGCTGCCAAACAATCAGAACGATCAAAAGCCAATCAGAACGCTCGAATATTTTACATCTACAAAAAGAAAATGTTAAAAATAGGCCATTACAAGCATAAAGGGGTGTGCTTTTCTTATGGACTGATTGAAATTTACGATTGAGAATGGCTGCTTGATCGGCCACGCCCGGGAGTTAAGGCTTCTACAAAAAAAAATTTAGTCAAAGGGGCTGTTTGAACACTTGCAGAATTTGAAGTTTAAATTCCTTTAAATTCTTATAACTTTCTAGGTTTGAACAGAAAACCAAAATGTTCCGCTTTTATTGGTTTTTAGTTGTTTGTCAAAATTCATCATTGCCCGATACTCTTGTAAAATATATAATAAGACAAATTAAGATTTTGTTTCTTATTCATTGATCTACTTTTAGCTCTTTACGGATGAGAAAAACATGCAACTTTTTTAAACGGTCAGACAGAGGGTTTTGAAATTTTTTACTTTTAATAGTTGGTTAATTATTTACTAGTTTTGTAGGTTTGTTTTTTGCAGTCCTTTCTGGGCTTTTAAATTATATGTTGTTTGCAATTGATACTGAAAAGCATATTATAAATTAACTATCCTTTATGGTATTGTATTGTTCTTGAGCAGTTTCATTGTTTTTTTGTTATGAAGTGTCATTCATATTAATTATTGATTATTTCTGCAGAATGCCTTGAACTGCAGCTGCAGTAGGCTAATGGCATTAATGATTACAATGGCAGAAAGCTTAATTAATCAGAGTACTAATGGTCTTATTTGAAATTGATAAAAATGTAAACATGAGCAAAATTTAGAGGAATGTAAGCTTCAAATTTTGACTTACTAGGCCAGGAAGAAGTACTATAGACCTAACTCTTTACATTAAGGCATCTGATAGAAACATATACAGAGGCAAATATAACTATATGCATCAATTTCATAGACTATAAGCAGGCTTGCGACTCAGTATGGCATGAAGTCTTATGGCAGGTTATGAGAAATATTGTCACAGAAGAAAAACTAATATACCTAGTACAAATAATTAACAGGAAAATGGAGAGTACTGTTAAGGTTGATAAAGACCTATCAGCATGGTTTAAGACAGAAGTCAGGAATAGACAGGGCTGCGTGCTATCCCCATCTCTCTTTACGGTAATTCTAGAAGTAATCTTTAAAATAGCAATTGAGGATCTAAACATTGGAGTGAATTGCAGTGGAGAAAATACATGAAACTTAAAATTTGCAGATGGTGTAAGTTTACTTGCGGATAGTGCATGGGGATTACAAATGCTCACAGATCAAGTAAGTCAAACTTGCAGAAGATTTGGACTCAGGGGTAAATGCAGAAAAAACTAGAGCCATGGCAATCAACAAAAAGAGAGAGAAAAGTGATACACATATCATTAGAAGGAAATAACATAGAACAAGTAAAGAATTTTACTTATGTTGGAGGAGAAATTACAAGTGATGGAAGACATGAATAAGATATTAAAAAGAGAGCAGTAAAGGGACTACAGACAATGGGAAGAAGACTTAGGAATATACGGAATGCAAAAGAAATAAAGATCAGCGCCAAAATTCAAATTTCAACACTATCATTGCACCGCAAAAACTGTATGGATCAGAAACAGGGATCTTAAAATGAGCAGAAGAAAATAGACTGCTAGCAACAGAAATGAGCTGCTTGAGAAAGATCTTTGGAGTAAGCAGGCTACAAAGAATAAGAAATGAAGAAAAAGACTGGGGATGCAAGAGACAATAATAGATTAATCAGAAGAAAAAGACTTAGATGGTACGGACATGTAAATAGAATGAAAGACAACAGACTCCCATATAAAGCACTCTACACATACAAAGAAGACAAGAGATGAATGGGAAGGTCCAGGAAAAAGCGGATGGTTAGCATCAAAGAAAACTTTGAAAGATTTCAGATATCAGTAATCTATGGAAAGAGGCTAACAATGTAAAAAAGATAAATGGAGAAGTTTTGTGTCTAGCTATTGCCACTAATGAGCTGGCAAAAAGCAACTACGATGATGGTGGTGGTGGTGATGATGATGACGATGATGATGAATAATGGTCTTAAGTGTGGTAAACAGTTTGATCTAATTTGAAAGGAATTTATTAGAGCTTGGACACTTGTGATTAATCGAGTTCTGTACAATTGAGTTCTGTTACAATATTGTAACAGTATGTAGAATTTTGACTTTTGAATATGATAATGGCAGTTGTAAAATATCAAATCCTTATATTGCCACAATGCTTGCTTAGTGTTATGGAACATGTCATCCTGGTTGTACGTTGTTCATAAAGCACTTTCAACTTCTATTTAAGTTGATTTCATTT
The DNA here is from genome assembly GCA_018105865.1 of Metaphire vulgaris. NCBI lineage: Eukaryota > Metazoa > Annelida > Clitellata > Crassiclitellata > Megascolecidae > Metaphire > Metaphire vulgaris. Next base: position 8,102,842 of record CM030855.1, read on the forward strand.
AGGTTTACTCAGTCTCAGTTGTCATTTTAACATGAAAGTAATCAGGTTTGATTGTAGTGGTAATTTTAAGATTTAATATGACTTCAGGATCTCAATAAGGCTTAGATTTAGCTGTAATGTTCAGCTGTGACTAAGGTGAGTAGTTTGGGTATCAGTTATGTGTGGTTTGTACCAATGACACAGACATAAAGGAGATGATTTGCTGCAAGAGTTAACTGGTCAACATAGGATATGACTCGTAACTGATGACACTGTAATTTTTCTATTCAACGATTCTACATGATTTGTTCTGTTCTCACACTGGTTAATGTAATGTCATGTGATGTAATGGGAAAGTAATATGAAACTTGTTACAGCCAAGTAGAAGCACAATCATAGATTATGATATGTAAGTTGCCAGGGTGTTGGTCAGAGAAATTGGTCATGTAGGTTCAGAGATGAGTACTGTGCAGTTAATAATTCTGTATGCTTGTTTATACTGCACTTTGTTTTGACTAAGGTTGTTAAAACCACTGGTTTTAAACGTTGACTGCAGTTTCTTTTGCAACTGTTCAAAAAACGAACTTCAGATAAACAGAGGACGTCATATGATGATGCCCTGGTGCTATACAGTGCCAAAATCAATGAACTTTGATGTTGCCAGCACTCAACGATGGGGAACCGGTTAACTGTTCAAAAAGACTACTTCAAAGTGCTTTGGTGCAGTCTGTTGTCGGGTTGATTGCCGCGTCCTCTGCGGCTTCATCAAAGCGCTTTGAAATTGCCGGGTTGGAGCCAACGCCCTCCGTGACTACATCAAAGCGCTTTGATGTTGTCTGTGCCTATGCTGGCGTCCTGTGGCCTGCATCAAAGCATTTGGATGTTTTCAAATTGAAATTACGGTTAACCGTTCAAGGTTAAAAGGACCGGTCTTTGCTCTTAGGACCGGTTAACCATTAACAACCTTAGTTTTGACAGTGAAATTGAAATTGCCGTTAAATTTGCTGATGTGGATAAGACAGCTGATCCGATTTAATTTCAGAGAGACGACATTCGCATTACCTGACAGGCAACCGACATCCGCAGTCATCCACTCACCGAGAAGCCTACAAGAACACTAATACCAACGGACCCTATTCACTCTCGTCGGAGACTTTGCATCAGTGTGAGAGACGAGACTCCTCTAGCGGTTCGTCGAAGTTACGTCCGCAGCAGTGCCAAAGAAATGAAAGTTTCCTCGTCGAGGAGGAAGCCGTCTCTTTCGTCTCAATGGGACAGCGACGACTCTACTTCTGAATCTCACGTAGAAAATAATTCTGACAGTGTCAGCAGATATCTAGGTTTGTGCAATAGGGACCATCGACGGCAGAGTGGAGGCAGCAACGAAGACGCAAAGCGCCGGAAGACAGAAGTTTCTCTTGGCCTTTCAGAGACGCCAAAATCAATCGCCAAAAATTCTGTTCAGGTAAATGGTATTAAAGTCATTGCATCCTCGGAATTGCCACGTACAGTTGGAGCTCACAATTCACATCGGTCGGCACCTCCAGCGGACAAAAGTAAATCCTCCAAACACGCAAAACGCTCTAGTCGTGGCACGTCGGAAGCCTCGTTTTCTGCCGAAAAACCTTCGGATTTGCATTCGAAAAAGTCCGATTCGAGCCGGTTGTCGCCAGTCACTTCAAAGACCAAGGATCGCTGCGATTCCAGTTATAGAAATAAAAGTCATGTCGACAATTCTCACGCCTTCACAGCCTGCAGAACGAAAGACTCGTCTCTCTCCTCCGCAAAGGACAGGCAGGGCAGTGCTTCCTATTCACCTAAATCAGATTGTTTGCGCGTCTCATCCATGTCGGTTAAACAAAACGGAGAAGAGAAGTCGAAAAGCTCAAATTCCTGCGAATCGTCAAATGTGCGTTTCGACGGCAGTCATAGGAAGTCGAAACGCACTACAGCAGTGGAAATGAACTTGAATCATCGCCAGAATTGTGGAACAGATTCTGTGTCGTTGCCCACCGTTTCAAGATCGAGTCTGTCTGAAGAATGTCGTCACGCGCCAGTTTCTTCAAAATCAACGGCGATCTTACCATCGCCAAAGCTCAATCATGATCGCCCTAGAGTTGGGACTACAATTACAGATACCAGGCTTTCTGATAGATCCTCGGTCGACAGGGACTCGGTTTCCAGTTTTTCAAATGTGCCAGTCCACGAACCATCGAAGTCAAATTGGAATTCTCTGGTTGAGCCTTCGAGGTCTTCATCATCTAAGTCTGCATCAAAAACGACACCGTGTTCAGGGTCAGGACAGGATCTGCCACATCGTACACATCAACACCATCAGCCGAAATCGGGCTCGACGAACAGTGGATCCTTACATTCAACAGAAATTTCTAAATCTAAATTAGATTTGAAGACGGGGTCAAAATTAGGTCTGGAGCCAACAAAACTTGGTGATTCCTTCAATGGTAAGACATTTCCAGTTGAACAGCAAAACATTCCACCGTATCGCAGAGAGCATTTGTCTAATAATATGTCTCTGGTAGCCACTGATGATGCCATAATCAAACATGAAAATCCTAGCCTTGGAGAAGGTCCTGAAACTATGGTCAGGAATTGCCTCTCTGCAAAAGTGCCAAAATTGCAAGATAATCTGAAAAGTTCAGCACAATTCTGTAAAGGTGAGTTGCATTCAGTTTGTCTGCTTGTCTTTGTAGCCATTGTAATTATATTTATTAGCATTTCCCTGCATATGTGATTTCTGTATAAATATGTGTCAATTTTACCAAAGTTTTTTGCTATTTTCGTCACATATATATAGCATTTTTGCTATTTTTCTAATCTATAGGCATAGATTTGTAGGGGATCTGTGCCTGTTTGCATTACCTTTTTTGCTCTGCAACCTTTTTTTTACCAAAATGCACCACACTTTCGGAAAACATAAAAGGTTGAAATAGTGCATAAATACGAAATTTAGGTGCATAAACAGGCAATTTCCTCATTCCACCCGCGTGTTTATGGCCTCCGAGTCCTGCATATTTCCTGAAAAATCGCTGCATTAAACCGGCCGCTTTAATTTATTCTTTCATGATGTCGTAATTCTCTATGAAAAAATGCCTAAACTTGACAACTTGTATTGCCTGACCTGTATTTGACTCGTACATATTTTATAGGTATCATTTGTAAAATTTGTACTTGTGTGACATGAGGAGTCATTTACCTCGGAAATGAGACCACTCGAATCCTATTAATTAATTATTATTGAGACAACTTATATAGCTTTGTAAATAAAGTGAAAGCCAAAGTCAAAAGTTCTTTTGACAACGTTTACATGTCAATGCAGAATGGAAGATGGTGATATTAAAAGTGATATTAAAATCTTTAATTAAATGCTATTTTATTATTTTTCCTCCCTATTTTGTGCAATTAAATACTTGAATTGAATAAGTTTCTGTTTTTGTTATGTTTCTTCTACTATTATTGCCAATACCTGTGCACTTATGATGATTTTTTATTTGTAATGGGTTAAAGCTTGTTACATTGAAGTAAAAAATGTTTTATGATTTTTAAAATGGCAAGTGAGTTTATCAAATTGTAAATATTGGCATCAAAGCCATTTTATTGTTGATTCAGAGCATCAGCATTGATTGCCTTTCTAGCTTTTCAGTTAAATGGCAGGGTACTTACAGACCTGGAAAACCTGAGAAACTCATGGATTTTGGCAATTCTGGAAAAAAGTCATGGAAAACTCAGGGAATTGTGATGTAACTCAGGGAATTCGCGCTGAGCAGTTTATCCATCATAATGAAGTGTTTATAATGCAACACTTACCAAAAATGACAAGTGAATTGTTTCTAATTTGTAACACGTGTTGAAATTAGGCTACAGCAGATCCTTTGTAGCTGCATGCATACAAGTAAAACAAGGATTATGCACGTTAGTAATTTCACTATCAGTTTTTTGGGTTGGTTCAAACCCACAGTTTATGATGACTAATGCATCTGGAAACGTTTCAGATATTGTCTGGAAAACACTGGAAAACTCAGGGAATCTTAAAATGTCAATTATTTAAGCACCCTGAATGGCATGATGATGATGATGCTGCATTTAATGTTGCTTTAATGTTAATCTAATTTAGTTTTCGTAATTAATTATCTGTCATTATCATGGCTAATTATTCAGTACTGAATCATGTCAGCGTATTTTAGTGTTGCATGATTTGAGCATCACCTTAATTGTGGTACAAACAGGCTTAAATGTAGGCCTAGTTATAGGTCAAAATATTTTCTAGTTTTGCGACCACAAATGACGATGATAGAAATTTCGCTGTTTCATTTAAATCATGATGTTAGAGCTGTTTGGGATTCAATTTATACAGCAGGTGTTGCTCGAAGTAAGATCAACAATAAACCATATCCAAGGTACATTAATATTGAGAATTTTCAAGGTCTTTGCAGTTCACCTGTTTTTCCTGTCATGCCTGTGTTTTCCATTTTGCCTTTTTAGAAAAGTTTGCAGAAATATGCAGAATATGATGAGCATAATTCTGCTTGAGTTTATTGGCATTTTAACCGTGTATGCTGCAAGGAAATCTGCTGTTCTTTTATTTTCTGTATCTTGTAATATTTTTAAAGATTCTTTCCAACTTTTATGCAATTTTTGTTTCAGATCATGGTTTCGATCCAGACAGGCACTGTGGCGTCATCTGTGCTGACACAGGAAAGCCGTGCACGCACTCATTGACTTGCAAGGTGTACGAATAAGACATTTTAACCCCTTTACCGTGCATTTAACTGTAACTCAGTGTAAAATGGACGGATATATTCGGGGTCCCCGGGTAAAGGGGTTAATTAATATTTCAACCTTGTATTTAGTGAAATTTCTGCAAATTGCTTGGCTAATCATTTGCATGACAATAACTTTCACACATCACAGTTAAACTTATTTCTGCCATCTGTGTTTTAATGTATTACATGTGTTTTTTGTATTTATTAAAAAATTCATGACGTATTTTCAGGGTTACGTTAGGTTCCTTGTTGAGAAGAAGGTCCTTTCATGTGGAGTTACTGTTTTGTTGCATTTATGAGCAGCATCAACTTTGTCTTTTTTCATGTATTCACTCTTTTTACACTGTCTTACATCAACTCACCCTTAAGTACATGGCCAATGCTATGGTTTACCATGCAGCTTCTTCTTCTTCTTTAGGCTCCATGCATTTCTACACTGGCAACTATGAACTTCCTTTTCTCTCTGTTGTTCGTAGTTTGTATGAATTCTAATTCTGTATCTACTTCTTTTACTTTGGTCAGAAGACTGCTGATATATGTCATTCTTTGTCTTCCACTTGATCTTTTGCCTTCTACCTTTCCAGTAGTTACCAGGTTTTCTATTCTTTTCTTTCTCATTATATGTCCAAAACATTGAAGCTGTCTTTTCCATGTGGTAGACAAATCAAACAACCACCTTTTTAGACAGCATATATATATGCTGTTCCCTATATTTATTCTTCATATAAATCAAATAACCCTATATATATATATATATATATATATATATATATATATATATATATATATATATATATATATATATATATGTAATCAAACATTTGATATGCTGTAATGTAATTGCATATAATGCTTCTGCTGTGCTTACTGCATATTGATAAAGATTTAATCAATTTCAAACTGAGGTCCATGGATCAGCAGTGGCTGAATTACGTATATTGAAGCCAAGAGCATTCCAGACAGATCGATTGACTGACATACCTGTAGAAATATATGAGGTTAATGCCTGAAATTCCTGTAACATTTCTTTTACGAATCAAACGGCAGTTTGTGGCTTAGAGCAGTTGTTATTTAGCTGGTGTTCGGTATTAAATAGTGTGATGACACACTCGCTTACGTTCACCATTTTCAGATTCACGCCTTATCGTCGAGACGTTCCGTTGCTGGTCGGACAAAACCGCTTGACCAGCTCCTCGGTGAGCGTAGACTATTTAAAGAGGCGCTGCGCAAGAAACGTGAGCTTCAGCCGAAGTCGAAGCCACTCGACGAGACGACTGCGGCTCCCGATCCAGCGACGTCAAACGTCGAGACACGGCAGAATCCTCCAGTTTTTGACGATGGTTTGTCTCCTTCTCAAGGCTCATCTGTATCTTGTCTACCGTCGTTGTCGTCTGCAAATCAATTGTTTACGAGACGGCCGCGGCCCAAACCGCAGTTTCGGACTTCGCTGTTTCGGTCCAGTAAATGGTTTTCAGTTCTAGCACCGGCAGTTGGCTCCACGGAAAAACAGATAACTCGGTATATATGGGTTTGACTTTTATCGACACCATTGGTCTCTTGTATAATGAACTAATCAGAAATACTGATAATGTTTAAATTTTGTTCAAACAAGTCTTTCTTCCTAATTTATCAATAAGGTGTAATATTTATAACTTATAATAAAATCCCACCCATGAACCAGAAGATTTTCCTCACTTTGTAGTTTATGTGAAGAAGAAGATATGTATATATGTGTGTGTGTGTGTGTGTGTGTGTGTGTGTTTGTTATATACATATGTGTGTGTGTTTGTTAATATTTTCTTGTAGTGTTATTATTGGGTTAATTTATTGCCGTCCTTAGTGTGTATGATATAAGATGCCAGAATTAAAATGTCATACATTTACTTATTTACAATTTACAAAATGATCTGTTTGGATTTTAGAGTGAGCTTGGTGCTAATGAGGATCTCTTTATGTTTAAAAACTGTCATCTGTTGAATTTATGTGAAATGATCTTATGAAGCCTGAACTCACAGATTTCTTTTGCTACTAAACACTGTGTGACAAACTTACTTCTGAAAGTCATTTCTATTTTCATTTCAGTCTCTCATATCTCTTGTTGCTTCAGTTCACGCGTTGTTCATCTGTTTGCATTGTTTTGATTCAGAAAAATCATAATTTGTATTCTAATTCTTTCTTTTGTTGATGCCTATAATAATGATGATGCTATGCATAGAACAGTTGAATGATGACCCCAGATGATGCTAAGAAATGCTTAGAACAGTTAAGGTTAGTGTTAGGGTGAGGTTAGGGTTGGGGTTAGGCTAAAACTCTAACAACCATAACCTAATCTCTTCTGTCCGGATGACTAGGCCTGCAAACTAGGCCTGCAAAGTTACCGCTGTTTCATGCAAATGGAAGCATCAAACTGCCAGATGATGCAGTTACCACGGCTAACAGTGACTCGAGTAATGTCGAAGTAGCCTCAGGTTTCAGCTTACATCAGAATTCATCTTACCTTTCGCGTCATCCAAAACCAGCTGCTGTAAGTCTGTCTATGTATTAATTTACTTTATTATGCCCTGTTGTATTGTTCTTTGCATCTAGTCATGATGGTTTCTCTGTACTTGTCCAAATAAGGACAGTTTCTGTCGTTGACACGTACCTGGTAGCTTTAATTTGCATTAGATGTTTTTAATACCTCATCATTCGTACGTTTTTGCATCCAAGATGTTCTTTGGAATGGCAGCACCTTGTTCTATTACCATTACAGTGCACTCCAACAATAAGCACATCGGATACAAGCACAAACCGCTTATTAACACAGGAGGAGTCCAGTCTCATACTGAGGCTAAGATTATTCGATATAAGTCAACTATGCATATAAGCACAATGCACAATTCGGCTACAAGCACAAGTTTCATTTAGACCACTTGCATTGACGTTGGCTATATTTAGAATTTGCTTATAAGCACATCCTCAGTTCAGCACTGAAACTCCATAAAGTTGATAGGTCCATTAATGTATAACAGGCTTAGATGACCTGCAGCCAACACTCTGGCTGCAGGGGTCTCTACCCAATCAACCTTTGCATGTACAATTGAAATCAGTTACATCTGGTGCTGGCGGGATTAAAGAATTCAGCAGAGAATGACCTGCAGCTGTGGCTGCCAATGCTATGATAGGTTGAATGGCTGACAAACGTTAGTTCATACCTTGAGGCTGGTTTAATCTAGATAGGTTCTACCATTTAATCTAGGCTGTTTCCGGGGGAAGGTGAATTGCCCTCAACCCCGTAATTTCAAATTCCTCCTGAAATTTTGGCATACTGCATCAACTAACAGCAGCCCCCTAGCTGACTTCCTCCCCTGGCCTTGTCAGTTCCCCTGGAGTCCAGGAGTCTAGGTTAAACACTGCAACCGCATGGATCAGGTTTATGATGTGCGCCATCCTCAAACTTTGCAGACGACCATTAAGGAATTCTTTAATTAAACAAACGTAGATGGACATATAATGCCAGAGCCGCTGTTTCATTTATGAGCATGCTTCGTATATAAGCACAATTTTATTTGGTCCCAAGGTTGTGCTTATAAACGGATTGCACAGTTTGCACTGCAAACTAATTTTATTATTGTTAATTGCTAGTTTATTAATTTTTTCTGTGTGATGTCTGTGGCCTGAAGCTATTTCATCTATTGAAATTTTTGAAGATTTGAGTGTTAAAGTTGGTTTTGTGTTTGTGTGGTTAGACTTTTAAACTATAGTTAATGATTGTGGCTTTCTTGCAGGTAAATAGGTTTGGCGCTTGGAAGATTGGACAGGGATGTTCTGTTTTCAACCGGAAAGAAGACTTTAGTCGATCAATATTTGAAGAAATGCTCGACATCCTTCACCAACCTCCACCTAACAAGTACAAATAGAAAATTAAATAGTTTTGAAGAGAAATCTTTTTTATTTGAGATTCTTTGCGGTAATGTTGAACCTTTTAGTTATTGTGATTACTAATTAAAATGATTTTTCATTTTTGTGAGTGATTTGACATTGTACTGGATGACAAGTTGCCTTTCTAAGATTAAACTAAATCAGTTTTGTTGTTCTTTGTAGAAAATTGTGCGTTGAAGCTGGGCTGCCTGTTAGCATATCAGGTTCTGGAGAACTGTCTTCTTCACATAATCTACATGGCTTTACGAGAGAAGTTGTGTCGACAAATGTCGCACTGCCTTTTGCTTCTTCCTCCTCCTCCTCCTCGTCGGCATTCCTCCTCTAGTTCATAAACATTCTTCTAAAGCCAGAACACAGTCACAACCAATATCAACAGCATCTCCTGCAGTGACCGTCGTCAGAAGTGCTGGCTTAAATCCGGCGAGAAACTCAGAATCTTCTGTCGCCGTGCATCGCAACACTCCAAACGAAGACGCCCGATTCAGTTCGCCGCATAACCCGCTGATGAGTCACAGGCATTCGTCATTGGTGAACACCGCTCATAATTATATCGGTTCGCTTGCCGTCAAAACAGATTCACAGCGCTTAAAAATCGTGCCAACGCCGGATCAAACCGGAAATGGTCTGAATAGTACCTTGGCAGGCCCCCACCTCCAAAATGGGCAGCATCCACTGGCAGGGTCGGGAAAGAGACGCTCGCACGGCAACGAAATCGAAGATAAATGGCATGCCAACGATTCTGGGAAACAGAAGTTGCAAAGGTCATCTGAAGGGTCAAAGTTCAAGACTGATGAGTCAAAGACAAGGACTAACAATGTTGTGAAGGAGAATAACACACACTTAAAAGATAACACATCTAGGGTAATGGATTGGCACAGCGGTAACAAAATGCTGTCGAGTGAAACAGCAAGACCTTCAGTAATTGCCTTTGGTTGTCCAACATCACAAAAATTTGCTGTAAGCATTCATATTATATTATTATTATTATTATTATTATTATTGTCAGACAATTTACTATAGCGCCGTAGATGAGCTAATGGCACAAAACAAGGGTGCTTATTGGGAAAAAGTATATTAAATATTTTATATAAAAAATATTTTAATCATTGTTTTATGTTATATATGTGATGTCATTTGAGATGGCATGCACACTGTTGAAGTGAGTTTTAAACCAAAAGCATCTAAGCTGATTGTTTATTGTAGGTTTTGTATGCATTGATCATGAAATTTTTGAAGCTTTCTTATATCTAAATCTTGATTCTGAAATCTCTGATAATTTGGATCAATGGGTTACGATAGTTTAAATAACTTAGTTTTTCAGTGATAAAATTGTGTTTTAGTCATTATTTGTTATATGAATGATTTGCCAATTAATAATATTTAATATCATATGAACCAAAATACTTATAAAGATGAAATTGCTTTTGAATTGATTTTGTCTTATTTATCATGCAGGAAATTTCCAGCCATCCTGCATCTTCATTAGCCAACCTCAATGGCCTTCAAACGAACTACCGCAGCCTTTCCAACCTCAACCATAAGCCGCAGCATAATTCCAACGTTGTTTCAAAAGACCGACATCTTAGTTCCCAGAGCACGTTATCTTCGTCGTCAGCTAGCCTAAAAAACGGTACTCGTGTAAACCGGACAACAGTTGAAGTTCCCACCAGGTAGCTAACATCTCTTCGGTAACTTTATTCTTGCGAAGCTCGGCCAGTCGTGAGCAGCAGGAGCAGAAATCGAAAATAGGCAGCAAAATACTGACGGATTTAGTTTGTAGAACAAGTCTATTATTTATGCAGCTGATTGCAAAGACCATGCTGGCTTCCACATGTTGGATAATTAATCAGAAGCCTGCTTTGATTATCTGCCTTTGTGCTGCCTTCTTGTTCATTGGTGCTGTGTGTGTGTGTGTGAAATCAGCATAAGACCACGCACGGACAGTGGCTTAGAGGAACGTCGAAGGATTTCGCTTTGAAGAAGAAAGTCTGCAAATCTCAGAGTGTGCCTCTTTGCCTAAAGACTTTTTCTGTGCTAGGACTTTTCCTGTTCATTAGCAGACAGACGATTGGAATGCTGTTTAAATCTGTGGCTTAGCCAGGGTTCTGGAATGGGGTGGGGGGAAGGGTGCAGAACAACACATTTTCTGGTAAAAAAGTCTCCAGTGAGCAAAAAATCTCATCAAGGAGGTTTTCACATTATTCTCTTAAATCATGCTACACCTCTCTCAGAAAATATTCTCAATGGTTTTACGCAAGTCCCACTAACGGTTACAGTCAGAGTATGGGGTCCAGCCTGTGTCCCTCTATGGCTATGACAATGGTTTAAATGCAACACTAGCAAACGAAAATAAGCCTTTGTTGACATTGCTTTTAATGATCTGTATATTCTTGTTGGGTAGTTGATTCATTTGAATTGATTTATTGATTGATTGAATCAATCATAATCGATTGTGCTGGACATTGCTTTGTGCATTTGACCTTCTATTGTAATAGGGAGTTAACTGCACTATGGCTGAATTGACTGGCAGAGATTTGATCAAGTTAATCATTTGCTGATTTGAGTCATGTTCATGCGACTATTGTAGTATTGGTCATTGTCAGGCCTGTCGAGAGAAACTCTGGACCCCTGGGCAGAGTAGCCACGGGCCTCTTTAGTCTTTTTTAAAGAAAGTTTGTGAAATGTTTATAATGTTGTCAAAAAAGTTCTAAGATTTTCCAAAAATATGCGAGCCAAATGTGAAAAAAGTTGCAATGATCTTTTTTGCTTGTCAGACTTTTCAGGACATTAAGGGACAATGTGCAATGCTTTAAGCAGGTCACAGGGCCCCCACCATTGTTCTCATGATTAGGAATGAATACTATGTAATATTGCATGAGATAACTTTGTGATGGATCTGCCCAGGCCCCTAAAGATCGCCGGGCCCATGGCATTTGCCCCTTTTTGCTTCCCTCTCGGCAGGCCTGATCATAGTTGTTTTATGCCAATATTTGAATTCATAAGTTTAAAGTTCAGTTGAGATTGTAAGTATAAAGGGAAATGGGTTTTTACTGGACACATGGCTGCACGTACAATCGCAATATTGCAAAAATCTCTAATCTTCAGATGTATATCGTATGATTGGCTTGAAGACGATAATCAAGGGAACAGCACTGAGGTTTTTGGGCTGCTGTTTATGCACAAACATTATTCCATCTTATTATTTCTGATTCAGGGCCTTGACTATGGATTCATTTTCGTTTTCCATTCTGTTAAATTTCTTCTTTTTTCTGCATCTGTTTTGTCAAGTTGAAATATTCACAGCATTGAATTTTATGTTTGCAGCAGCGCATTTTTTAAACCATTGATTCCATCAATCCGCATAACGATTCAATCAGCATTACGGAGTTTAAATATCGGCCTTATGGGGATAAAGGGTTAAGGAACATGTGCCATTTTGTATGCAATTTATTATAATTTTTGCTGCTTAGTAAATGACTGATGTGGCATTCAAGTACTCGTGTTTGTTACTGCTGTCATTTAGTATTTGGTAAAGACCTACGTTTCTTATCAAGACTTTCTGGTTTTTAGAGCATGCCCTTTTGCTTAGTCTGACTATATAGTGAAGTATGTTGGATAATTAATCATAGGTTGAAAATGGTTTGAGCGCCCTGCCCGCCCGGAGGGCGCCCGGCGCCCGACGGGGCGTTCAATATAAAACAAACTGAAGTTGTGTAAATTAGATTCTGTTAACAATTTTGTGCCACTATTTGTGGTTCTATGTGTTCCTTAACCCCTTTACTGTGTAACTTTTTTGAAAACTCTCCACACATGTGGAATTTTTTCGGAAAAAGATTTCGGGTTGTTTGTGTTGTGCTATGTTATTATCTTGTGCAATTGTCAAGTGGCCTAGTTTCACTGTGTTGCTTAGGCATCGACTATTAGCCCGGCATATCTTGGACTACATGATATATAATTGGAAACTTTAAAATAATTTTTTGGACATAAGTGTGGATTTCCCTGAGTTATCCCGGGTCTCACCATTTGCAATTTAGATTTCTTTGTGTTGTGCTATATTATTATCTTGGCTTGTGTTTATAATAATAATAATTATTATTTACTAATACTAATAATCCACTTTTTTGCATTAGATTTCCACTGCCCAAGTTATTCTGGGTCCCACTGTACAGGGGCTAATATTTATTGTTTTTATTTGCATGATAAGGAAGGGTTGGGATTTAATAAAATTATAATCACTTTTAATCTACAGAGTAAAAGATGAGCATTAATTAATTATTGTTACTTTTAATTACAAATACAAGTTTAGACTCAAGTTCACGGCACAAGTTTGCGCTAGGTTATCTGTCTGAATTCGACATTTCTGATTTTCTTTGCAATATGTATGTACAATGACAGACGATGAGAAACTCAGTCAACCAATCAATCAAACATTCGTATTACAGTGGGAACTTTGTTATAACAGACTTGGTTATAACATATCCTCGGTTATAACGTACTGCAATGTACAAACCAGTGTTATGCGCCAACATATTGGACAGTATTGAATGTAATGTATCTTGGATATAAAGTACTAAATTTTAAGACCAGCTAAATACGTTATAACAAAAGTCTACTGTATTTCTTTACTGAGTGTTACAAGCACAAAATTTAATATTAAATCCTATGGTTACAGTTAAATCAAAATGGATAATTTAAGTAAATGCAATTAAATGTTCATTTATATAAATATATAAATATCCAATTATTCCAATTACTTTTAGTTCCGATGTCTGTATAAAAGTTTTTGACATCTGAAACAACCAGAACATTGTTGTAAAGAAAGAGTCAGTCTGCAAGTGTTGGGTGCAAAATTATTGATAGATAAGCACTGAAATGGAAAGTTATGATCACTTTTTAATTCCATGCATAATTAAAATGTTAACCTTGGACAGATTTGACATGTTGTTCACTCTAGGTCATGTGATTTATTTACATCCCTGTTAAGATTGTATTGATTAATTATTCAGATTGCTTGTACAGCATTCACTTGTGGATACTGATTGACATGGGTAAAAGATAGTAATGGCTAATCACTTAGTTGGCAGTTATACTAGTCTTTGGTAAGGTTCTTGTTGCAGAGGTCTCTTTCTTGTAGTATTTCAGTTTTTCATTTACCCCTTTACCGGCTATTTTTCTGTAACGTAACGTAAGCTGGTTGCAATGTTATGTTTCGCCCAGTAAAGGGGTTAAGTGATTGGATTGAAGTAAAATCTCATAGCAAACTTCATTACTACAGAGCATGATCACCAGGTCCCTAGAGGACCATTCTGAGCAGCTTTTATTGTGGCATACATTGATCTTTACATTTCTGTTGATTTTATGAATGCCATCGATATAACTTATGTGTAAATTCTTATGTATGAATTTGTTTTCAAAACTTATCATTTGAAGTGTTGTTTCATGTTCCAGTGATTAGTGCTGTCAATATTTTATTTAAAAGCTGCCCAGGTACCCATTTAATTTTTGTGTGGGTAGCCATAATTAGCAAATCTCCATCATGATCTCTGATCTCTACACCCAGCTGAGTAGCCACCCTTCCTCTCCGATCACTGCAACTTATGATTCTATCATTGGCCAGAGGAGAGTATGACATAATGGTTTCACTGGCAAATGGTTACAATATTTCCACTGCTATTAGTTTCTTATTGATGTGTTGCCCTATGCTTTGTATCTTTGTGTGTGGAACAGCAACAGGAGGACTGAATCATTTCAATATCTTTGCGTCGGTATGTCAATCTGTTTACTTTCTAATGCACAGTCTTTTTGTAACCGAAAGTCATAGCGTCAACCTGTTGTAAAGACTTGAATAATAATAAGTTTGCATCTGTTGACTGTCTGGGGCAGTGTTATATGCGCTGTTTCTGACCTTGTGTTATCATTTCTAATGTTGCCTGTGCTTCTCACAGCCTTCATCTATGAATTGAATGTGAATTAAAATTATGGCACTAATAGATAGCTATGCGGTGTTGTACCCTTGGTAACTTTAATTGTTCAGTTTTTAGGTGTATAACTTTGTCTTGTGTTGTCATCTCTTTTTATTATTCCACAACTTTATAAAAGTGTACAAGTTTCTCGGCCATTTAGGTAAGAGTTTTTTTATTCGTGGACAAAACTGGTTTACAACTTAATGTGCTTCTGTCCATTTGCACTTAATTTGGCGTCGTTATTTTGATTCTCTTGCAGGCAAAATGCATTCATTCATTTATAACATATGAATTCTCAAAATCATATTTTGTCCTTAACTTAATATATTTATATGAACTGTGCTTTTCATTTTCATTACGTTGGATATTATATTTTCGTATATTTCGAACATCACGGTGTAACGGTGTTGTATTATTGAAGCTCAGAATTACACCACCAGTGCATAAGTCAACGTGACTACTGTGTTGAGAAGCATCATGTCATGTTTAGTATATCAATTAAAAAGCTGTATTGTAATGGTATTGTTTTTTTCTGGGGTACTTCTTGGATTGTACTGTATACACACCAGCTACTTCTGAGATTAAGTGTTATTTTTAGTTTAAGCTAAGTTTTAAAATTGAGTGTCAAAGATTTCTTACTATATTATCAAGAATTGTATTGGGCTTACTGTTATTAAAAATTTCTGATATTGGTGGCAGTGTTGAAGGATGCTCTGGAGTGTGGGCATGTGGGTTTTTTGCTGGTCTTCCAATAGTGAAACCCTGAGGTCGTGCTTTGAAATGATTTCGTACCGGTGCGTAAGAAATAGTTGTTGCCCGAAGTATTTGCTGCAAATAACGTTTGTAGTCATGTGAGCTGTCCCGGTATTTTGCTGCTTTAAGCGTGGTTTTAAATTGAGAATTTAGTGAAATTCAAGTGCCAAAGGTTTTGGTGGCATGTATGTAGTTTTTTTCTTTGGGAAATAGTTCTTGAAAATTTACACAATTTTATCCATCTTAGTTTCCACTGTTTCATTGATTGTGGTCAATAATTTGTGAGACTAAAAGTCTCTTGCTTTTCCTTTCTCGGTTTGTCGTCATATTAATTTTGTGTTGCTTAGGGATCATCCATATAGTTCGTATACAAAAAAGGCATATTTTCAACCTCCTGTCCTCGTTGCACACACCATACCTATGCAAATTCTCCAAAATCCAACCCTCTCTTCCCACCATTGCAGACATTCTATCTGGATGGACCTTTATGACAATGGGTGGTGTAGCGAGGGGGTAGGGGCCAACCACTCCCATGTGCCGATGGAGTGCCAAATTGATGACTAAGCTTTTTTTCTAAGATTGCCCTTTAGCAGCGTTGGGCATGGAGACTATAGACAATTGTAAGTTATGGTTTATGTATGTCCCATAATTAAGAGAAATAGTACTGTAGAAGACCTTTTTTCCTTGTCCGCCTTTTTCAGAAGTTGTGTGGCACACGTTTTGCAGACGCTCAGGACGACAACCTCTTTTGCTTGTCGTGATTTTTCTTTGGAAGTTAAAAGTGCCATTGGCACACTTCTTGTCCCTGGGTGCCAGATACCCTCACTACACCACTGGCTTATGATATGATACTCCACATTAGTATAAGAGAATCCACATGACCTAGAAGTTCTCATTTTGGCATGTTTTCTTTTGCCAATACATGTTCCACAGACTTTAACCAAACATTGATATGTGTTTTGTTATGTTGAATTGTAAAAGCATTAATGTGTTTATATTATGCATACCGGGTAATTATTTAGTTTGATGTTTACTCTAAATCTTATGTTAGCATGTTTTGTATGTATTTGTAAATTAACCTGTAAATATTTAAAATAGATTTTTGTACATAGAACATGTAAATTATTGTTGCCAGTTGTATAAATAGTTGTTCTTCTGCCTGTTATGAGATGTAGTGGTAGTTAATTAAATATTATGTACGGCATTTGAAGTCTTAACATGTCTATTATGTAAATAGTATGTATATAAAAGACACATATTGTATTAAAATTGAGTTTCACTGTGTTATCATGTGGCACTTAACTCTTTAAGTGCTTGGTGTGGATCCAGAAATCGGTGCCTTGGATGCAGTAAGAGTTGATGGGTCCCAGCAGGCCCACTGAGAGAAGTTCTGGGCCTCTGTGCAGAATAAAATTGCCTGACAACCTTTTTTTGCTTGACAGCCTCTTTTACATCTTAAAACTTAAAATTAGGTGATGACCTTTTTTGCTTGTCAACCTTTTCACGCTGGGCCCCCTTTACTTTAGTGTTATTATTCACATTAATTATTGTTAATTATACATATTCATCATCGGCCCGGCCTCCCTACCCGTTAACCGCCGGGCCTGTGCAGTTGCTCCTGCCCCCTCTCGGTGGCCCTGGGTCCAGTATTCATCATTTTGGGGCCCGGGGCATCTTTGTCATGGCCCCCAAAGTTTCCCTGACGAGCAAAAAAAAAAAAAACCGCGTCAGCACGCCACTGTTAAGCAGTTGCTCCCTACCTTAGACCCCTCCCCCTCTCCTCAACAAAGTGCCCCCCTGCCCCCCACGTTACGCCACTGCCTGGGTCCCAGTACTTGTGCTGTGGCATGAAGCTTCTTTACATTTGTCCATTCTGGAAAGCTATGGCAGATAATCTTCAGCAGATTTTTGTTTGGCAAATTTTAATGC
The DNA here is from genome assembly GCA_018105865.1 of Metaphire vulgaris. Classification (NCBI taxonomy): domain Eukaryota; kingdom Metazoa; phylum Annelida; class Clitellata; order Crassiclitellata; family Megascolecidae; genus Metaphire; species Metaphire vulgaris. The sequence continues at coordinate 8,120,168 of CM030855.1, forward strand.
TGTATAGGAAAAAATCATTTCGTTCAAACAAATAATAATAATAACAGGGTTTAAAGTGGTTCGTAGGGTCTGCCCTGTGTGAGAACCACTCTGTTCCACTTGCCCATTCATTCCCATTGTGGCCTTGCTGCATACTCTCATTCTTTGCACTCTAGTATCTCTGTAATACCAATCTCCACTGTAGTATCCTATAGTAGTATAGTAGATCTACTTAGGTTTATTTTAAAGGCATTTACACTAATAGCCACCACTCTCTTCTCATCCAATTCGTTCCATCTATCCATCACTCTAGCACTAAAAACGTTTGTATCCCACAAGCCTTTCTCAAACAGTTTCATGTTGTGAGCACTGTAAATATGTGAGTTGGCCAAATTGAAAGAAACAATCATGTGCTGTTAAAGTTATAACTGAATCAGTGAATCCACAATTTTTATATCTTTGATGCTTAGTCCAGCCACTGTGCACATTAGGTCAGTGAATGATCCTTATGCCATTGGTGGGAGATGGGAAGATTGACCCCCACAAATTCAGAAACGGGTAGAAGAATCTTGGTCAGTTGAGGAAATTAGTTATTTGCAGAATGGAGTCTTGCCTGCTGACATTAACTGGGTGAGGGATCAATATTGAATCTTGGTCACTTAGCTGGACCTTATATGCTTTTGAAATTATATATATTAATTTATATATATTAAATTTGTTATATATTATATCTATACAGGCAGAATGACTTTCCGAGGCGAGGTGTTTGGTTGTCACATTTTTCGGTGGACAAGCCAAAAAAGGTCATTTCCTATATAGGCCTATTTTTGAGTCGACAAGCAAAAAAGGTAATTTCTTATAATATATAATGCCTGCTGACATTAACTGGGTGAGGGATCAATGTTGAACTGCACACAGTCTAGTCCCTTACGGTAGGTCACTCATGGACCTTATATGCTTTTGAAATCGTCCTATATCTGTCTTGAATCTTCATTCAGTGAAAGACGATGAGAAGAAACAAGTAATTTCATTTTTTATGGCTTTATGCACTTATTGCCAATATCAAAACAAAATAACATACAGTACTAGACAAACATAAATAAACATCAGAAACAAATTGAGCATGCACATACATGTACTGTAGAACTGTTCGGAATCGGTTAAAACTGGCCTAAAGTGGCGAAATCACTTATTCAACTCAGTACATATAGGTAGCCTAATGCTTGCACAGATATTTAGTTCAATACTGATGGATCTTTAGACTGGTGACGAGCACTTGCAAATAATACGTTGTTTAAAATTAAATAAAATTAATTAGATAATAGCTACATCGAATTTGTGATGAGATGTTTATCAATTCCCATCAATACATAGATATGGATGGTCTAGGTTCAATTCACAGCCAAAAGCTAATAGGCCTAGCCACATGCCTATAGGTCTAGCAGGGGCGTAGCCAGGAATTTGATTGTGAAAGTATAAATTTGGGGGTATAGCTTGTTATATATTATATCTATACAGGCATGTCGAAACGAATTTTTAGCAGGGGTGCAGACTTTCTGAGGCGAGGTGTTTGGTTGTCACATTTTTCGGTGGACAAGCCAAAAAGGTCATTTCCTATATAGGCCTATTTTTGAGTCGACAAGCAAAAAAGGTAATTTCTTATATATTTTTGAGTCGAAAATTCCAAGGGGTGCAGATCTGCACCCTCCAGCCTCGTCTTCCAGGGGTGCACTGCACCCTACTTTTTTATAGTGAGTGCAGCTGCACCTCCACTTCGTATGGGCCTGTATCTATAATATATATATATATATATATATATATATATATATATATATATATTATATGTCATATACATATGTATATACTGTATGTGGTATATATACAGGGCACGATTTATGAGGGAAGGGGGAATATCCCCCACTGCCCAACTGCATCCCCTACTGCTACATTCCCACCCACTACATCCCCCCACTGCTACACTTCCCCAACAACTACATCTCCCCAAGCTCGACATATTCCCCGAATTGTCCTAGAACCACTGCTCCAGGTCACAAATCGCACCCTGTATATATATATATATATATATATATATATATATATATATATATATATATATATATCTATATATATATTCTGATTGGTTGACTATTGATACACCCTTATCCGTTTAGTCCTTACGCCCCTGAGGCCGAGCCCTCAGTGGCGTATTTAGAATTTCGCGATGCGTTGGGGGCAGACACTTTCGACCTGACAAGTTACAATGCTTTGGAAAAAGTTGACGACCTTTTTTTGTTTGTCAGGGTCTGAGAACCGGTTTAGGCGAGACCAAAGGGGGCTGGGCGCCCGAATGGTAAATACGCCACTGCTAGCCCTCTGATATCCTTTAGTGTCATTTAATTTCGGTCATATATAAGTTATTACTACTCGGCTTAGAAGAGTGAATATATGATGTGCATACATCTACAAAGGGAACGCCTGTATCCCTGACGAGGAAGAGGTAGATAATTTTCTACAATCAGATCTTTAGCGCAAACGTTATGCATCATAGGGTGCTACGAGGCGTTTTTAGTCGTCCATGGATGCCGAAGTATTTCCTTCATCGTTGCTCTGCTACTGGGTTCGTAGGTCAAACATCTTCGGATGAGATCCTTAGCGTCTGAAAAATACAGAACGGCAGAATTGACGCCAAGCTGAAGATATGCAGGCTAATAGAAAATTTAACAGCCAAACGTGGTAACTCGTATTTTCGATTAACGCTAGATAGCACTGCTCCACTTTGGAATTTGAAAGAAAAACTTAAATGACTGCATGCGTGATATAGCCTAAGAACAGTGTTTATTCTAGGACGGGAACAGGGGCGAATCAACATTCTGTGTTTTAAAATTCCCTAACTGGCAAAAATTGTATAAATGTCTTGTGTTGGCTTGGGAGATGGAAATCCCCCCACAAAAAGCGTGGAGAGACAAATCTTGTCCTCCTAAACATTTCAAACCCCTGAGGCCTAGTCAAGGTGGCTAGAATAAACACTGGCCTAAGAATTCAGAAGTACACCAAAGTTTTATGCACTTTTACTCAGAGGTTGTGAAAATATTGATAACGCCAGCTGTTTTCCCGTAAAATATGACGGGGGAGCTTGGCTATTTCCTACCTAGATTGTTTAAAAGTGGTCTAGCATTTTGTCCAATGTTTTGTCTTTGAGAGGGAACATGACGTTTGCCGGGTTTCTAGCTCGCGATAACGGCACATATATAGTTGGCCATGGGTTTTACTCGTCCATGGATAAATATATTCCTTCATCGTTGCTTTCACCATGTTGATGAAACATCTTCGGATGAGATCCCCAACCGGGGTCCGGATAACCAGAACGGGAATTGTCATCTTATTTTTCGGCGAGTTTTTAACAAACATTATTCAAAAATATTTTCGAATGACCTTCGTTTTTTCCACTTTTGTTTGACTTATTTGACAAGGTTTATTAACATTTTGTATAGCCTAACACAGTGTTTATTCATTTTCTCTTTTGGGGATTCTTCTTCACTTTTAATCCCCACAATTCCTATATTTTGTTCATCCCCACTAAGAATTCCTGGAACCAAATCTGTTCCTAACATTTTAAAATATTTGCTCGCTTGAATATAGTCTATTACTCATCTCCTCATTTTCCTCCTCCTCATAATGAACATGGTTATCCACAGACGAACAAACATGCTTTTGGAAATTATATATAATTGTTTAAAAGTCGGTACAATTTTGTGTTATGATTTGTCTTTGAGAGCAATACTTTGATAGGTTTCTATTGTCCATCATATATATTCACATTACAGCCACTAAATAGTTAAAATATTCCTAAACAGGCGGTTCCATTTGATGACCTGGATCCCCCACCGGGGTTCCGGATAACTGTTTGGCTTGTCGATTTTCCGGGGATTTTTAAATTGTTGGAAAAATACTGCAGTGGGGGGATGCAGTTTTTTGGGATGTCGGGCTTATTTGGGTTTATTAACATTTAGTTGGGCACTAACAGAAGATTCTCCCTTCCCCCCCCGCAAATCGCGCCCTGGGTATAAACATATTTAGGCAGTACAGATGAATTATTGCAGCTATTATCGAGTGAGCATGATGGTGAATAGATACGGTTTTGTCTTTATACCTTCAGATAATTCTTTTCTAAAAACGAGTTCTGCTTTGAGAACATCTCGGTCGGTGTTGAAAGGAATGTCTCCACACAGCATATCGTACAGCAGTATTCCCAGCGACCACACGGTGGCACCGCCTGCGGTGAAACTCCGGCTTTTAATCCACTCAGGAGGACTGTACAGACGGGTCCCTGTAAATTTAAAGTAAGCATACTTAACATGTGCATAAATTAAACTTTCAGCGAAGGTACTTAGACTCTGTAGTTGACCATATCAGTCGCGATGAATCGGAGGTGGCCACGGGTTGGGTTAACCCATGGATTGGGTTGGATTGGGTCAGACTTTTCCATATTTATGGTGGGTTGGGCCAGAAATAAGTAATGGTCTAAGATATTGTGATGTACACTCAAAAAAATATTCCCTCATTTTTGAGTAAATATTGGTCTAAGATATTGTGATGTATTTACTCATATGTAGGTTTGGTTGAGTTGAGGGAATAATCAAATTGAACCCCTATTGACGGCATGGGTTGGGTTGTAGGCCTATTGGGTTGGAGATTTGATGGGTTGGGTTCGAAAAAATGGACCTATGGCCATCTCTGCGATGAATGTAATGAAGTTGGCGCCATCTAATGTCACATCCAATCTGAGACTGCCTATAAGAGTTAGGCATGGACTAATTGCAAAGAAAAGTTTGTGACGGAATACTTTCCGTAGGAAGTGCAAGTATTTTAGAGTTGCGCAAAAATTGCATTCCTCGTTTCTTTTCGAAAATCTCAAGGAAAAGACCGTGGTGTTCAAAAAAATCATGTCCGAGCTTAGCTCTGGGATCCCGCTTCAAAACAATTAGCAAAATAAAAATACGACTTAGGCCCTATTTAAACGTTTGATGCAATGCACGATATCGCTCCGAATATTGGTACTAAAGAAGCTCTTGATTGATTGATTGATCGATTGATTAATTGATTGGTTGAGAACTGCGTGTCCGAACTGCAGGGACGTCATTGGGGAGGGGCAGGGGGACCGTTGCCTCCATGATTTTTTTTTTGGGGGGGGGGAATTTTTGCGAATGTTTGTGATTTTTAGTATTTAAATGTAATTTCACTAAGAGGTGAAGAAGATAAAAGACTGGCAAGCAAAAAAGGTCATCAACTTTTTCGCCAACTTGTCAGGTCGAAAGTGGTCTTGCCCACCCTGGAAAACAGTGAAATGACGTCTCTGCCGAACTGCATCCTGGCCAACGTCTTTTAGATGGCGTCTTGAAAATATGCGCTTCAACCGCCCATAAAATACAGGATTCTAATAGAAGATTTCTGATAAACTAGGGGACAAGATAGGTCGAGGCACAATATTTTTCATTTGCAGTTTGTCTTACCTCTCTGTGAAAACTTTGAGTGCAAAATTATCATTTCTGATTGAGAACCTACTAAATTGGGCTTCTGATTGCATTTTATTCAATCCATTATTATATAACAGACAGCGACATAATTGTCTAGAAAACCAACTTTGATGTAAGCTACTGTCAGCTTATAATTATAGTCTTTATATTGATTTGTCTGAATTGGTTACTGTTTTGCCCCGCTTTCCCCCACATTGACAAAATTAGTATAAGATGGTCTCTTTGTATGGCGCAAAGTTGTTAAGGTACGGTAGGGCCTACCTTCAAATTCCGAGTATGAACCACTTCGAAGTACTCGACTGGCTCCGAAATCGATCAGTTTGACATGTCCGGTGGTGAGGTCGACCAGAACATTCTCGTCTTTGATGTCAAAGTGAACGACGCGACGATCAAGCAGAGCGCAGACCGCTTCGAGTATCTGGCAAAAGAACACCCTCGCCAGGTTCTCGTCGAGTGAGACCTGCTCCGTTATGTAGTCGAAGAGGTCTTGGCAATCAGCCGGACGTTCTAGAACGACGATGAAACTGTCGACCGTTTCAAACCAATCGAGAATCCGAATCACTCCCGGAACATCCGACACCGATTGCAAAAAGAAGACTTCTTCGGGCACCAGAACACCACCAACCTGCAAATAATTATAACATTATTATTATTATTATTATTATTATTAGTAGTAGTAGTAGTAGTAGTAGTAGTAGTAGTAGTAGTAGTAGTAGTAGTAGTAGTCTTGGAGGAATAATGGTAGTAGTAGTAGTAGTAGTAGTAGTAGTAGTAGTAGTAGTAGTAGTAGTAGTAGTAGTAGTAGTAGTAGTAGTAGTAGTAGTAGTAGTAGTAGTAGTGTTAATTAAATAACTTCCGGTTACGTGAAATGCGTAGAGAGTTCATTTCTGAATGGGACTACAAGGTTTCATGGCTGTCATAGCTGTATCAATGTGCAAACTCCAGTTGCAGCATGTAATAGATCGGTAGGAGGCGCTTTTGAGCTGCCTGCAGGTTTTGTCACCTGCCTCAAAGTTTTGCGTTTTTCGTCGATTCCGTTTGTGCGACAGCTTCCCGGCTTGGTCAAGTTGGAAGTTAGAGTTTCTGGACTCGGGCGAGCGTTCTTGAGACCGAATTTGAGTCTCAGACTGCGAATTTAAGTGTCGAACTTCTACACACAGGTGCGTCCCTCAACGCCATTGTACCTGTTCTTGCGTGTGGTCGAGTAGTCGCTAGGCGGCCTCAGTTGTTGCACTTTGCGTCGACCGTCGACTGTTTACTAACTGAATCTGTGCGTCGTAACTGTTTTTTGAACCAGTACCGTCGATTTTTGTGGTTCTGACACGTCGTTTCTCAGGATAATCGAACGATCCCCGTGATTGTGATCGCACGGACCAACTTCTTCGTGTTTTCGCGGTCTAGTTTCGTCCTACGGAATTGTACCAAGAGGATTAGAACTCCCGCTCCATGTATGATTTCGTACACGCGTGCAACGCTTCTCGACGTTGGCAGGATGGCAACGGGTCGGCCCTCGGCGGCCCAGCGACGCCACCTCGACCACCTCTTCAACCGAACCGGTCTCTGGAGGACCGGGGGACGAGGACGACGCGCCGGTCGGGCACTTCAAAGACAAATAGATATCGTAAAACCTCGAAGCCAACAGCTTTCTCGCCGTCTGTGCCGCTCGACCGCTGAACCGTTCATCGCAATCGCTCCACAGTCGCTCGTGTACCCGCGAATCCAGCGTCATTTCGACCCTACAGAGCCCAGCCTTCGTTTTGGACTTCAAAACATACGATCGGTTAACAACAAAATAGAAAGTGTAGTCGATCTACTCGAAGACCACTGCCTGAATCTATTAATTTTGACTGAATGCTGGCACGAGGACTCTAACAGCACCGCTATTAAGAGACTTAGAGGACATCGTCTGAATGTAATCGAAGCAGCCAGACCGATTCCGGCTGGAGCCCACCGCGAAGATCCTGGTTTTGTTAACCATGGAGGGTTAGCCATTGTGTCAAGACACGGCACAAAGATTGCCAAACTTGCGACCAAACTCAAACCTACAACGTTTGAGCTGCTCTGCTGCACGGTCGGCAGTGGTCGGCAAACCAAGAACCTTGCGGCGATCTACAGACCGGGTTCGCAACACGTTAGCGAACTGTTCTTCGACGAACTCACTTCGCTTTTAGAATTCCTCTCCACTTTCAACCGTGAATTCTACGTTGTCGGTGACTTTAACGTCCATCTTGAAAAGTGCTCTGACAGCATTGGACACAAGCTCAACCAACTATTGGCTACATTCGACCTTCAGCAATACGTGAAAGAACCGACTCACGAGCTTGGCGGATTACTAGACCTGGTCATAGCCCCCAGAGAGTCGGATCTGCGTGATGTTAATGTCGTTGAGTCGGGTCTATCTGACCATAGACTTGTACTCTGGACAACTCAGGCTTCGCACCCACCGCCTGAGTTCACGACAGTAATGCGCAGGAGATGGAAGCATTTTCAGACAGACGACTTCATACAGCGGCTCAAGGAGTCGGAGCTAGCTCAAGGTGTCAGCTCAGATAAAACAGCGGCTGAGCTCGCTGAGCTGTATCAACGCGTCACTTCCGACATTCTTGACGAGTTGGCCCCTATGTCTGAGACGACGACACGGTTTCGGCCCCATCGCCCGCATTATGATGGTGAATGTCGGCAAGCACGCAGAGTTGCCCGTCGGGCTGAACGTGTCTACGTGAGGCTCAAAGGAACCAGCAAAGAGGCTGCGGCCCGGAGTGACTGGCGAGCAGCCCTGAAAATCAAAAGGAATCTTGTGAAGTGGAAGGGACAGCAGTATTGGAGTCGGTCCCTTGAATCTGCCGGGTCAGACACCGCGAAATCGTGGAAGTGTCTAAACACACTTCTTGGTGAAGGAGGGCCAGACCCGGGCTCACGCCCCTACTTTGACGCAGAAGACTACCACAAATACATTGATGGTAAGGTTGAGGGCATACGGAACCAAACTGCTACTGCAGGGACTGCGACATACGCCCAGTACCATGGACCGCTTCTCGTGGAATATCAGGTGCCCACTGTCGGCGAGATCATGGCGCTTGTAAAGGCGTCACCGAACAAGTCCTGTCCAGCCGATCCCATGCCTATGTGGCTGCTGAAAGAATCCATCGATGTACTTGCTCCTTTTCTACAAGTGCTCATGGCCACCTCACTTGCGACTGGTCTAGTCCCTCCGGCCTGGAAACATGCTGTGGTTACCCCACGTCTTAAACGGCCCGGGCTTGACCAACGGGATGTATCTAGCTACCGGCCGATATCTAACCTCCCTTTTCTGTCGAAACTGCTAGAAAGAATTGTCAACAAACAACTAGTCGCTTTCCTTCTTGCGAACGACCTGATGCCCAAAGATCAATCGGCGTACAGGTGCGGCCACTCAACGGAGACTGCGGTCCTCAAGATCTTCAGCGACATAGTTGATGCGGTGGCCAATGGTCGAGTGGCTCTCCTCAGCCTTCTCGACCTATCCGCTGCATTCGATACGGTCGACCATGCGATTCTTCTACGGCGACTGGAAACCTCCTACGGATTGAGGGGACTGGCCCTAGACTGGATCACAGACTACCTAACTGACAGAATGCAGTCAGTCTGTTGTGGCGAGAGTAAGTCGGCCCAGCGACGTGTCTACCATGGTGTCCCTCAAGGGTCTGTTCTGGGCCCTCTCCTTTTCATTCTTTACACTGCAGATATCTGCCTTATTAAAGCAGCCTTTGGCCTTGAGGGGCACAGTTATGCAGACGATGGGCAGATATATTCCTACGCCCTACCAAAAGAGGCCGAACGACTGGCAGTACGCGTTGCGGATTGTATTGCTGCGATCAGTGTGTGGGCGGCGGAAAATCGTCTGGCACTCAACCCGGAGAAAACGGAACTATTATGGATCTCCACGCCCAGGCGGCACGGGTCGATCATTCGTGTCCCGCTCAATATTGGTGATCACGTTATTGGTCCATCAAGTAACGTACGACTCCTGGGGGTTTTACTGGACGAGACGCTGTCCTTCGAGGCGCACATTAGCGGTCTGATCCGCAGCTGTCACTATCAGCTGCGAAGAATCAAGTCGATCCGACGTTACATAACAGCCAGCGCCGCTGTTCAACTCGTTCGAGCGCTGATTCTAACCAGGATCGATTACTGTAACAGCGTACTACTTGGAACCCCAGACCGCCAGCTCAACCGTCTACAGTCTGTAATCAACCTATCAGCACGCTGTGCCCTAGGTCGTCGCTGGAATGAGCATGTGACGCCATTGCTGAAAGACCATCTCCACTGGCTGCGAATCAAAGAGAGGATAGTGTTTAAGCGCTGCTGGCTCACCTATCGAGCTCTATATGACTCGAGCTGCCCCGCTACCTGGCCACCATGGTGACTAGATCTACGGAGGTCGAACGGCGGGCTCGGCTAAGGTCCAGCAAGCGGAATCAGCTACTCGTGCCTCCACCATCCTCGACTCCTCTATTTGGCGAGAGATCTTTTACACGGGGAAACGCGATCCTGTGGAACTCTCTTCCGGACAGTGTGACCAATGCGAACGCTGCCGCGACGTTTATTACCAACTTGAAAACGCATTTATTTAAGCTCAGTTACGAGTAATTAGTTGTCAAAGCACCCTTGTTTTGTGCCATTCGCTCACCTACGGCGCTATAGCAAATTGTCTGACAATAATAATAATAATAATAATAGATGCTATTGTATTAGCAACGCAATGGACACACATTAATTTGTTAATTTGTTAATTAACTAAGTAATAAAGTCATCCACTTCCGGTTGCTTGATATTTGTAGGAAATTCAATTATTCTGAGTTTGACTACCAAATTTTACAGCTGTAGGCCTATCTATACCCGAACTTATGTTATGGCATGTAATAGATGCTGCGATGTCAAAAATTCAATGAACCCAAGTTCGCGGACCCGAGAGCGCCAACCGCCAGTCCTTCACTTAAGGGGTCTATGGTAACAACTCTCTATAAGTAGCAAAATTCATGATTTTCTAAGGAGTTGAGAGAATCTACACATGCTGAATTTAGAGAAAAATAGCAGGCCTACAAAAATAGTATTAATCTAATAGCATTTCGCTTACGGTGGCGTATCTCTTTATCTTTGATTTCGCGATGTGCTTAATTGCCACCTGAAACAGGAAAAATAGAACAATTGCTACTTTTCATGGAAAACCGATAATGATCGATAAAACCGACAATTGGCTCTGCAGTCTACACTTTAAAAGATAAAGCAAGTAGGCCTATCTACAGATACGGATACGAAAGTAGCCAGTGACGGTTCCACCATGTTGATGACTGGGGATGCATCCCCCACTGGGGTTCCAGATGACCTTGTTTGCTTGTCAACCTTTTTTTCGGTGAGCTTTTTAAAAAATTTAGTGAAAAATACAGCGAATGGCCTTCTTTTTTTGCTTGTCGACCTTTTTGGCAAGGTTTATTAACATTAAGTGGGCAAAACACTAACAATGACCTTTTACTCTCTTTTCTTTTTTGTCTTCTTCGCTTTGCATCCCCCCGCAAACTTCCTATACATTTTTAATCCCCCACCAAGAATTCCTGGAACCGCCACCGAAAGTATAGCGTTATACAAATGGCACATTACATTACATGTCGATGTCAAAGTAAACGCTTAAAGTAGCCAACTTGCAGACTATTGCGAATTTGTGAATAAGACCTTTGGATTTCCCTACATCTGCAATGGTTAGGCCTATAGTTACTTAGACTCGCCATCTAATTTATGTAGGCCTACCTTGATTACGATTCAAATTCAATCTACTAACTAAGCTAAGATCATCAATAGATAGTATAGGCCTATACATTAGAATGATTAGACTATAAACGTTATAATGGGGGGGGGGCGATGACCATTACTTACAGGAACTTTATCTTCTATTCTGGTTCCGGCGTAAACAGTTCCAAAGCCTCCGCTGCCAATCTGCTTTTCCGCTCGATATTTCGACGCAAATTCTTCCATTCCATAGTTTTTGACATCTGCAAACGTTTATTTGTGCAGAATTAAAAAGCCACTGATCAACAATCTTAATTAGACTATTTAAACAAACGCCATTTACGCGGTGCTAGTATTTTAGCAGTTAGGCCTACAGGGGTGGCGAGAGAAAGAACTGACAACTACCCCTGTTTTTATCGATGCCATGAAAATGTGAAGGATAAATTATGGACTTGAACTTATGAGGCAGCATTTATCGTTATATATATATATATATATATATATATATATATATATATATATATGCATACATTGATTGATCGCTATTTACATGTAGATAGAATATAATAATAGGCCTAATACACTGTCCTTCGTTATATAAATCAACGAGATTTTACTTACTTACTTACTTACTTACTTACTTACAATCCTGCTGGTTTCATCCGCTTAACGTCACATTTTAATAAATCTCAATTCACTATCAATGTCATTGGCGTAACCACGGGGGCACGAGAAGCCGCCCCCCCTATTCTGGCCGGGATCAGTCATGGGATTTGCCAAACACCGTTGAGATGTTTTCGGGGAGGGGTAAGAAAGGATAATTGGAACAACTACTAGACTTTTTACTCGAAAATATCGATGTGTTTTCCCAATTAAGAACCCACTAATTATTAATAAGCACATGTAATGCTAACTGCTAATATCGCACAATCTAGGCCTAATAGTTTCGAAACAGAGGCGGATCTACAGGGGGCCGTGCCCCTATTGAATGCCTGGTCCCCAGTGCACCCCATACTTTAGCATACTCACTCTAAGCAACTAGACTAGACCAGGTTTATGAAAAGTAGTTTGCTCTATAGGCCTATGCTTAGAAGTTGCCACCCAACGCACCCTCCCACACTTGCCAAATCCTGGAGCCGCCACTGTTTCGAAAGTGTCGTTTACCGAACATGTCAGTACGTAACTACGTGGCCTACAGTGTATAGCCTAGGCCTACCTGTCTCTTTAGGCGTAGAATGAAAGTCTGAAAACTGTGGCGCCACATAAAGTGGTGCATCATCAATTCCATTTTCTGAAGCAGTAATCACGGATGAGATGATCGTTGCTGCATCCAATTCAACTGTTATAATTATGTCGTGCATTTTAATCGATGGATCACGTAGGCCTAGACGACCTGTCTCTATAGGCCTGTCACTTCGCTCGATCAATTTGCAGTTATCGGCTGACTTTATAGATAGGAGATTCAACAGCACTGTCTTTGCGGTTTTGAAATATATTCTTGTCCGAAAACGTATATAATTGACAGTAACGCGGTGTATATTCCTGTTGTGAAATAGCGAAGGCTGTACGTATATGCCTAATCACATAATAAATCCACTGTTTGAATATCGCCAAAATGTCACTCTAAACGAATCGAAGACGAAGACTGAGACAAAGATCGAATTCGATGCAAAATCGGCTTTATATCTTGACTATCAACAGAAGAATTTGATTAGATAGAGTGTTGTACTGTGTATCGGCCTACATGTAGCCTATAATGAGATCCTGGCATGTCTTAAATACAACGCCGTTGACTCATGTGTTTATACTCAGGCATTACGTGCGATAGGCCTATAGGCCTATATCGGTGATAGTTTCGGAAAAGTTGGGTTTGTTCCGGATTTAGGTCCGGGTTTCTGAGACATTTAATAATATTGAGCCATGAAAATTGCACGATGATTCACTTGGTAAACGGATATTATTTCCGTATAGTAAAACCGAAAAGTTTCTTCCTTGTTTCTTCCTTGCTTACGGACATGAGTAGCGAAACAAGATTCCCGAATGCTTAAAATAGAAATGTCAATGGGTTTTCCCGACGGCGTGGGTTGAGTTATAATTAGCCTTCTTAATGAAAACTGCACGACTGTCATTTAGAATGATGACGGTGGCTTATAGGTTACCCATAATATTATTATTGCAATCGGCTGGCTTAATAGAATTTACGGCTGTCTTTCGGCTAAGCCGATAAATAAATGAACTAGCATTATTGCCAATTTATTGGCTAAAAATCTACGCGATTTTATAATTATTCGGCTTGGATAAACTTATAGGCCTATAGGCCTTATAGAGGGCCTATGGAAGTGAAGAGAAAAGTTAGTTGAGTGATGGTCGGTGGCGCACCCAGGGTTCTGAAATAGGAGGCACAACGACTATATTCTCCAACGATCAAAAATGTCGCTATGGAATTCTTCACACATTGACGCTCTTCTGTCGTACTACCTACCCCTCACCCCTCGATGAAATAGGCAAATCTCACCGGCAGGCCCGCCGAGAGGGGTGAAGGGGGCAAATGCCCAGGGACCCGGCGATCTGTAGGGGGCCCGGGCGGGTCTGCAGTTAGGGTTAGCCAACTTAGCCCGTCAACAAGGCACAAGACAGGTTTTAAGTTTTAACTTCCTTCTGAAAAGACTGACAGGCAAAAAAGGTCGTCACCCCTTTATGGGCCCCGCGACTGTTCTGCCCAGAGGCCCGGAATTTCTCTTGGCGGCCCTGGTCACCGGTTTTGCGCAAATCTCACGACCGCTCTCGGCCAGAGTAATTAAGAAGGACCCGGGCCACCTTGCTCCCTCGTGCCCCTCGTGGCCAGTGGCGGCTCCAGGATTTGGCAAGTGAGGCCAACTTTTTGTTGATAGATATGTAGTAGTATAGGCTAAGTAGGCCTATAGGTCCCAACAGGGGGCCACTGGGGCAAGGCATTCAGTAGGGGGCACGCCCCCGGCCCACATGTGGAACCGCCGCTGCTCGTGGCTAGGCCAGTGAAGATGGGCACCATCACTATGTAGCTTACATTGGAATCATTCACTTCTAGAATTCTGGCTGTCTTAAAACATGTCCAATGGTCTATAAGCTCAAATCAACTTCAATTCGGTGTATTTTATTGGCAATCAAAAAGTAACCATTACGGCAACATGAGCGCCATCTGGCGAGGTTTGCTGAATACCTCTGCACGGACGAAACAAGATATAAGAGAAAGACGAAATATCTAAAGAATAAAGATAGACCTACGTGAAAGGGGCTCCTAGGCATATCTTTTGAGAGAATAAAACCATTTTGAAATCGTTCGCGTGAAGTCGAAACGTTTACTGATAAGGCGAGGACAGAGACGTCACAACATTTTTAAAGTTCACATCTTTAAATGTTGCGAAAAGGCTTCGACAGCAGGGGCCTATTAGGCCCTATAGGGTCTATAACCTAGATCAAATTTTCGAAAATATTCAATGTGCAAAGATTATTCAGAAAATTCTAGAAAATGTCTCTTTTCCCTGTCAGATGCTTGTACAAGTAGGCCCAACAATCTCTAAAATGCGTTTTTATAGAAGCCCCTTTCACGTAGACCTACTTAGTTTATTTAGGCCTAGTTATATGAGACATATAAAGCACTAGGCCGACATACAAAGAAGGCAAAAGAGGAAGAGGAAGACCCAGGAAAAAGTGAATAGATAACATCAAAGAAGACTTCGAAAGATATCAAATGACAATAATAGATGGAATGAGATTAACAACGGAAAAAGATAAATGGAAAAGTTTTGTGTCTAGCTATTGCCGCTAATGAGCTGTCAGAAAGCAACTATGATGATGATGATGATTGTGAAACAGAAAAAGAATGAGAATGTAAAGCAGTGTCTATTCTAGTCACCTTGACATTGGGGGGATTTTTCAATGTTGGGGGAGAGAAAATCTGAGTGTCCGAAACTCCGAAAATGTTGACAAGCAAAAAAAGGTCACCATATCCTTCCTTATCTTTCCTTTTATCCTTGTCCCAAAATGAAAAGCCCCTTCTCGTCACACTTTTGGAGGAAAATTTCCAGCCCCCAATGCAACATATAATTTTTTTTCGTGGGGGAGGAATTTTCTAACTTTGGGAGAAATCCCCCCAAAACAGGCCTAGAATAAACACTGATGTAAAGTAATAAGCTTATAATAACAATAATATTAATAATAATATTAATAACAATCAATAATATAATACACTGTAACAATAGTAGGCCTAATGATAATGGTAATAAATTAATAATAACAATTACAATTTCGGTGGAGACTGAAATTCTACTCGGAAATTAAATTCAGGGACGTCATTTGTGGGGCAGGGAGGCCGTTGTCTCTCCCCCCCCCCCGATTTTTAGAAAAAAAATTTTCGCCAATGTTTGTTTTAATTAGGTTTAAAATGGAAATTTGGGTGGCTAAACAGGTAAAAAGACTACTGAAAAGCAAACAAGTCATCAAGCCGCCACACAACCCTTAAAGGAGGGCTTGATGTTGAGTAATCTGAAGTAACTAATACTAATCGCACAAAAATGGCTGACAAGCAAAAAAGAGGTCGCCAACTTTTTCGCAAACTTGCAAACTTGTCAGACCGAAAGTGTTTACCCCTCCCCTGAAAAACAGTGAAATGACGTCTCTGATTAAATTTACACTTATCCATAAGATGGATATGCTTGAGCGCTATATCGTGAATATTAATGAGAGTGTAAGACCCAAAAATATTAATTAGTAATTCATGACAGTCAAGGTTACCAGTGTGGGTTATTTTTTTACCCAATATCTGGTTTTTTGGGCCTCGTCTGGTTATCTGGTAATTTTTGGCGGAATCTGGTTATTTTTTAAATCTGCGAAAATTTAAAAAAATTGCCTGATTTACGCAGTGAGAGTGAGAAAAAATTAGGAGTTTTCAGTTTTCAGCATGTTGAAAACTCTTTTTTTTGCTTGGAAAAAGTTTAAAGTTTACCTCTTTACCTTGCTTGAAGACAACGAGACGACCTTTTTTTGCTCGTCAAGACTTTCTGGAGACGTTGTGCTATAAAATTTTCCCAAAAATTTTCAGGTTTGTCGCAATTATTATGAATTTTATCATCTTTTTTTACCTTTTTGGGGACCTGGTTTTTTCTGGTTATTTTTAAAGGCACGATCTGGTTTTTTCAAAATGTTCACTGGCAACACTGATGACAGTTGGTTTAAAATTTATTCGAAATTTTGAAAGAGAAGGCGAACGATTTTGCAATTTGGCTGCATGCAATTTCAGTCAAAAACGAATAAAAAACAGAAATACAGGCCTTCAGTGAGATAACGAATTTCAGGTATTTGATATAATAATATTATTATAGGCCTATATTCGCAACATTTATCGTAAAGAGAATCTTCAAGCATTACGAAGAAGTGGCATGCTCGGGGCTCCAGATTGTTAGCCTACCTCTACAGACGAAATTTTAGTCTGATCCTACAAGGCTACAAGGGCCTTAGGGTTGCGCCTTACCACCCTACCGATAATATTCTTATCCTTGATTTTGAATGTTGGAAATAATGCATAGAGATATGAATTTTTGAGCAATAATGTCCAGATTATTGTAGAATTTTAAAAGAGTTTTTTAATCGGCAAATTGAATCACATTTGTATTTCTGTTCTTATTGTTTTATAACTCCACTTCAACACTGAGTATTAATTTGGATTATATTTTTATACACTCTCGACTATGGTTTTGTGGTAGGTGTGCAGCAGTTGTCTTTAGAAATGGCCTTTTTTGAGCTTTGGTCATTTGAGGAGTATGAGAAACGGATCGACGAGGCAAATGAGGATGTTAGCAAAACTCCAATTGACCTTCGGGAGTATATGTCGGAAGAGGATCTGGTTAAAATGTGTGACCTGGAAAAGACAGTTTGCATCAATCGACTTAAACACTACTTGATTATGAAGAAACTTGGTAATTTAATAGAAATGACTATATTTGTCAACTTTCCTTTGCACATCATGTATTAAGAGCAGATGAATGCCTAATCACATTTTGATGTGTACTGTTCATCCTTCAGATTTCAAGGTGGTGACTGACCTATTCCCATTGTATGAAATTCTGTCTAATTCAAATGATGACAACGTATTTTCATCCAGATGAACTATGCATTTCGAAGACAACACAGAGCCGTAACTAGGTGTGGGTAGGGGCAAGCTACCTCGGGCGCCATCTGAGAGGGTGCACCAGAATCCATGTCTTGATTTTACTCATGATGGGGTGTCTTACAATCAAGAAGTTAAAAGCACCCATTACCAGTATGTATGATTACAAAGAAAAAAATAAGTCAGCACTTCTAACACTTTATTTACTCCTTGAGGCAGTGAAAAGTGAGAAAAATATAAAAAGGTCATCACCAGGTTTTCAGTTTTCAACCTATATTTGGGAGGGGCGAAAAATTGATACCTTGCCTCTGGTGCCAAATACTCTCGCTACGGCTCAGAGACAACACAGATTATTTAGTCGCACAGACATTTTTATGCTTTAGCATCTAATGTATGCAGATGACAAATGGTGATTTCACTTTCAGATGCAAACACTTGTATTTAGATGTCTTCTAGGATTGTTTCAAATCACAATAATAAAGCAAACTGCATGAGCTTATAGCCAATTACCTATATGCTTCAAATTTTAATCCTTCAGCATCGGTGATTTCTTATTTACCCCAAAATGATGAAATTAAGATCTTGTAAACATTTCATCAATTCTGATTTTCTTCATTTGAGAATGAGACTCATTTATTCTCAATGTTAATTATTATAAATATATAACTTTCATAGGGTGAAAAATTGTCTACTACCCGAACCATGGGGATCTTTGTCTTCAGTTTATGCACTGCATCAATTTGAACATCTAATAGGTTTTATTATGACTATTTTATTATATATTTTGAAGATACAGTCAGGACTGTATTTGCAGCATATCTGATATCTTGTTTCCTATTGCAGCTTTTTAATATTATATTTGTTTAACTCGGTATCTACATTATGTCTGTATTTTATAACTGCTTGAGGCATTCTTGTAGGCATTACATCTTATTCAAATGATATGACTGTGTTGATTCCCTTGCAAATGTTTTGTAGGCGCAAACATTCGACCTCCAGAGTTTCTAAATAAATCACAGCGGCCTAATCGCAGACCTAACAGGCCAGAGAAAAGCATGGACCATACCTGGAACCCTGGAACACGAGGGAAGAATTCTAAAAGTACTTAAAGCGCTATTTGTCAATTTTTCAATTGTAGAGTCTTATTCAGAGTGGTATACATTTGAGAGTCAGACATGTGGGAAAATATTGACAGTTCCCCTTCCCCTTGCAATTTAAAGAGTGGACTAGTAAGTAAACCGTGACCTTAAATTCTTTCCTCCCTCCTACATATATCACAGTGGTCTAGCCTCAAAATGAATAGAGACTTTATTGTTTGAGCATTAGTATATTTCTTTAATTGTTAACATATTTCTACAAAGGAATGAAGAAGCTCTAGATGATTATAATAAGTCTGTTGTTTAGTTCCTTTCTTTCTTTGTTAGATTGGAAACCCACAGTACGAAACACCAACAAAATTGCCAAGAATCCTTCTCTCAGTCAGGTTAAGACCATTTTCTGTACAATGTCCATATAAAAAAGTTACCGGTAATAACATTAGTGGGTATGAAAGGTTGTGTTGGCTTTGATACTGGGACCACCATTATTGATTTCACAGCAATTGATGCATAACTAAAGGATAACGGATTTTTAGTACTAATATATCTAATGTAATTAGACTTATTTTTAAAGTTTCCTTTTGCATAATTCAAAAATGAATTTCTGAGGCAATGAATATTTTTACTTCGCTTTTGTTATGGTGAATGTGGTTCACCTACAGAGAGAGGAAATGGGATCTCCTTACGAGGTGGTGGCAAATATGTCTCAACCTGTTGTACGCGAGTCTTTTTATGAATTTCGACGTGTTGAAGCACGGAGGCTATTATATCGACTACAAAATGAATTGGAGTTTATACTCTTCCTGAAAGAAATGGCTGAAAAGAAAGTAATTGGTTGTGATGAACTTGACTTTCTTGATCCTACAGGTATTGATGTTTTTAATAATTGGCATTGATAATGAGATTTACATTAAGCAGATGATTTACCTTTCGTATAATTTGATCAATGGTGCTGTAAATACTGGGTATGCAATTTCTGAGCAAATCATACAAAGTCAAGTTGATCTCCCAAAAAGGTGTCTCATACCCAACGATGACCAAAACATTCATTCTGCTGGTATGCAATTCTAAAATTTGGGATCCTGAGAATTCAGTGTTTGAATTTCAAATATGCTGTTAAATGCAGGTGATGTCAATTTGACTAAATTGAAGAAGATTATTCGGAAAAAACAACGAAATGAAGGTTGCAATAGATATCCAAAGAGAAATATCAGCAAAATTAATTATTGTGAAGACAAGGAGCCAGGCGATGATGAATATCTTTGTAAGTGCTATGTGACAATTTTGTTTCAAACAATCAATAAACTTCCATGGTGCCACTATCATAATGCGCAGGGCATCAGCTGATGGCGGGCGCATGAGAAGTATTGTCGAGATGCACGCTATCATAGAATGTATAGTGGGGATATGAGAGCATTTATGAAAGATGTGTAGAACCAAGACCACATCACTGCAGATTTTCAAGATTAGCAGCTTGAAATTTGTTGAATGAGCTGTGAATCTGACTCTGACATTTTGAAGTTTATCTGTATTGATAATCAATCACATTTAAAAAGAACCAGTACTGCACCAGTACTCAAGTTCTATAAATAAATATAAATAGGGTCCTGTGCTTCATTAAAATTCTATGTTGATGATAGATTTTAGCTTCTATGTTTTATTTATGGTTAATTCCTTTCATATTTTGGTAACTATTCGTGATTCCATATTCATTTTCTTCAGGCAATTGCTTTATGTATTTATGATTTCAAAATAGCAGCAGTTGTTTGTCCTTATTATATGCAGTGTGCACAGAATGTAACAAGGAGCACTTGCGTGGACGTTGCCCCGTCCACGGTTTACCTTCTTTCATTCAAGACAAACAGACCAGTGGTAGACATGCAGGAAATGCAGTACAGCTGAAGGCTCCTAATAATTATGCTGTTTGGACTACACCGGATTGTCTTGAGATTGCACCTTCAAGCATTTCTGGTGCTGGATATGGAGTGTGGACTCGGCAGACATTTATAAAGGGAACAATGTTTGGACCCTATCGAGGGAAGAAGGTTTATGAAGAGGTAGTTGCTCGTAATTCCAGCTATGCATGGGAGGTAAATGATGAAGTTTTTAGCTGTCTTGAATATTCCTGGAATTTAGAAATATTAAATTATAAAATTTGTTTAAGGCAATTTGCATGACCTGCTTTATGAATAGCTTCTTTATAATGTAATTAATTATATTCTAAAAGTTTCGGCCTAGAGACATTTTCTTTCATTGGAATAAACAATATTTGTATATTTTAATTAATTTTGAAGATCTATAATGATGGAAAATTGGATCATTATGTTGATGCTGAAGATCCTTCTCACTCAAATTGGATGCGATATGTCAATTGCTCTTCTTCTGTGTCAACACAAAATGTGAATGCATTGCAGTTCTGTGGGCAAATCTATTACTGTGCATGCATTGACATACCACCAGATACAGAGATGATTGCATGGTATGGTGATCATTACGCAGAAGAATTGCAGCTTCTTGAAAGAACTTTTAAGTCACGAGGTTTGGGAAAATCTTCAGATAGCATTAAATTATTTCGATTAAATAATTAAAATTATTGCATAAAAATTATAATCGCTGGGTGAAAAATGACTCAGTTGTGCCATCCCTGAGTGAGAATGTTTACTATGTGTAACTGTTTTAGTTTTCATTATTATTTCCGGTACAAGTATTACCTATGACTGAATGAAATTCATACTCTGAAGTTGTAATTGTGATAAGTTTAGTCACTATGAAATTCTACCGAATAAGATATATGGGTAGGTCCTATGTTATTTGATATACTGTCATCCGATTGTTGTCTGAATGGTTTGTGGAGCTGAGAAAATGAAGGAGAAAGAGGTGAAGCATATTAAACTGAAGTTTAGCTGAAAAACGTACCTGATATTTAGCTATTTGGTCACTGACACCATCAGTGACTAATGATAATGACGACAATGATGATTATGACGACGATGAAAGTGAAACAAATCTAGAAGATTTCAACGTAGTAGATATGAATTCTGGTTCTGAAGATGCTTCTTTGATTGCAACTTTTTTATATGAATATGACATTCTATTTTCTGTGTGTTAAATTTCCGTGCACTGAGCGACTTTGGTGAGATTCTTATTTTCTTTTGCACGTTGTCATTTTCAGTCGGTCGTGTAATCGTCAATAAAGCCGATTGCAACAACCTGAAGAAGAGCATAAAGGTTGATGAATTTCCTTCACCTGAGATAAGAAGAGACCTTGGATTTGAAGTGCGTCAATTGGAATCCCATGAACTCAATGATGTAATTTCAGCCAATTGCTCTGAAGAAGGAAAACGTGGATCATTTGTTGAAGACAAAGAGAAACCGCATCTGTGTTCACAGTGCAATAAGTCATTTAGAACTAAATCGCTTTTGAGGCAACACATGAGAATTCACACTGGAGAGAAACCCTACGAATGTTCTGCTTGTGGGATGAAGTTACGCCATACAAGTGGTCTGATTTACCACATGAGGATTCACACTGGAGAAAAACGCTACGAATGTTCCGTTTGTGCGAAGAGGTTTTACAGTGTAGGTAATCGAAATGTTCACATGAGAATTCACACTGGAGAGAAACCCTACGAATGTTCTACTTGTGGGATGAAGTTATGCCATATGAGTAGTCTAAGTTACCACATGAAGAGGATTCACACTGGAGAAAATTGCTACGAATGTTCCGTTTGTGCGAAGAGGTTTTACAGTGTAGGTAATCGAAATGTTCACATGAGAATTCACACTGGAGAGAAACCCTATGAATGTTCTGTTTGTGGGATGAAGTATAAACAGCAGAATTGTCTAAGTTACCACATGAAGAGGATTCACACTGGAGAAAACCGATACGAATGTTCCGTTTGCGCAAAGAGGTTTTACAGTGCAAGTAATCGGAATGTTCACATGAGAATTCACACTGGAGAGAAACCATACAAAAGTTCTGTTTGTGGCAGGAAGTTTAGCCAGTCAAGTATTCGAAGGCAACACATGAGAATTCACACTAGAGAAAATTCATTTGAATGAATGTCTCTCGTGTGCAGTGAAATTTTCTCATTTGAGTCATTGAAAGTTCAAATTGAATAAGCACAATTATATTAGAGACTTTAGTAGAAAAGAAATCTACAACTCATTTTATTTGTTGTGAATTGTTCTGATCTGCTTGATAGTTATATATATATATATATATATATATATATATATATATATATATATATATATATATATATATATATATATATATATATATATATATATATATATATAGATTCATCGTTTGTGATGCACATGGTGAATTTTTCAAGCAAATATAATAAATTAGCTCATAATTGTTCACAACTTACATAAGTGTTCAATAGAAATGTTTTATCTTTTGGCAGTTTTCAAGTGTTTCACGAGTTTGTTTTGATTTTTTGCATTATAATTTTGGAGAAGCCTTTGCGAAATGTTCATTCATTGTATTGTTCGACTCATCGGTTGATTGTGCTAATTTACGTTGATGAAACTGTGAAAGGGACTTGCTTTATTCAGGACTTTTTGTGCAAAATGTTCTTAAATTAGAGCAATGCTCTTGTTGTTCCGCTTAATCGCATATTGCATACTTATTACTTATTTCCTTTCTTTATC
The DNA here is from genome assembly GCA_018105865.1 of Metaphire vulgaris. NCBI lineage: Eukaryota > Metazoa > Annelida > Clitellata > Crassiclitellata > Megascolecidae > Metaphire > Metaphire vulgaris. The sequence continues at coordinate 8,143,348 of CM030855.1, forward strand.
TATAATCTACCGAATTATTTATCTGTAATTCCTCCGTAACCACCACCATCAGCACCCTTCACCAGGATCATTGTTCTTATTTCGAGTTATTAGCAATATTAGACGTTTTATGTAGCGGTTTCCGAGCCATTCGTGAAGCTGTCCAAAATTCTCTGGAAAATGTGAATTTCAAATTTCAATTCTATTACATTACTGTATATGAAGCCAGATTAGCGTGACACTCTTGAAAATATAAGGATAAGGTTCTCAAAACGTCAGAATCCTTCCCGATCGCACAGGGTCGCGGGGCAGATCTCCGTGTCTAAGTCAGCCTCTAGCGGGTGAAGGCTGAATTTTTAGCCCACGTAGCAGGCTACGGCCCATTCCCTGCATACATAAATGGAGTTAATGTACTCGGGTTGAGTTGAGTATCTGGAAGGACGAGTAGGACGCTGGTGCAGTAGTCGATTCGAGATAGAAGGTATGCATGTGTGAGTTGCATTGCTACTGCAGTCGGAATGTAACTGCGATTCTAAGAAGCTGGTAGCAGTGGCGGTTCTAGGGTGGAGCTGGCGGCTGTAGCCTCAGATTTCAGCTTTGCCCCAGATAATTAATAACAGTCGACGACTATTTTGCTCGTTTTCAGTTTTTTAGAAGTTAGAAAGTGTTGGTGTCATTGATTGACTAGGGCATAGCCCCCCCCCCCCAGTTTTCTCCGGTTAGAACCGCTAGGCCTACTGGTTGGTAGTAGCAATTCCGATCCAGATGACTGACGTGACTGTCAATGGAACGCGTCTCGTCGATAAGGACACATCGGAGTGGTGTGCACTTGGAAAGGCTCAATTCCTCTAATGAGCCGTTTTCAGCGATTAAGCAACCAGTTGCATCATTCTCAAATTATTTCCCTTTCATTTCAATGACAATTGGGCATTTACGGATATTCTGGTGACAAATTTGAAAGAATTACACAAAATGATAGTGAGGATATTGGTATCCTAAGTGGTTTCAAAATATCATACAAATTACGCGCAACTAGTTTATTTTATATGAGCTGCTTGCATCTATCAATCAATGATAATTATGAAACCTTGACATTTCTTAAATCGCCGATAAATCGTTATGCGTAATTATTATAAGAGTATGCGGCCAGCTTGCGGATTATCGTGGGAATACGATGGTACGACTTCATCAAAAATAACGAAGCCTTCAAGCGTGCAGCACTACCTCAGTTAACTGAAATGTTGTCCAAGCGTCGTCTTGCTCTATATTTGGTCACGTAGCTCGTCTTGAAGAGGATGTGCCGCGCATCAGGGTCCTATGGCATCAGGTCGACGGGACATTTGGACGTCGCCCTGATTCCTCCTGGAAGCGCCCTCTGGGGCGACCTAGAAAGCGGTGGATCGATCAGCTTCGACAGGACAACAACATCCCACCTCTCTCTCTCTCTCTCTCTCTCTCTCTCTCTCTCTCTCTCTCTCTCTCTCTCTCTCTCTCTCTCTCTCTCTCTCTCTCTCTCTCTCTCTCTCTCTCTCTCTCTCTCTCTCTCTCTCTCTCTCTCTCTCTCTCTCTCTCTCTCTCTCTCTCTCTCTCTCTCTCTCTCTCTGGCGACGCGCCGTTCTCAAAGGTCACACTATTGAGGCAACGCAACGGCCCATCGCTGGCTACGCGAACTAACTACATTTTAATATATTGGGAAGTCTATTTGATTAGCTGAAATAGCTTCATATGCGATGACTAGGCATGAACAGACTCACAGGGTATGAAAGCGCAACGAAGGAGCACGAGGTTGGCTGAGTATGATTTAGATTTTAATAACTTCTTAAGTGTGTGATAGCCTAATATTCATTCTTGTAATATTACATCAACTTAGGCCTATTAATGCATCTCTCTTTTCGATGTAGGAATTAATTATTGAATGTTCTGTTAATAAATTGCAAATTTAATCAGAATTTTTCACTAAATTACAATATAATCCCAAAATTTCTAATATAAAAATTAGCACATCCTCTTTAAATATATGGCTATAAACATCTGTAAAATTTTCCTGGAGGGTCGGCGCATTTTGACCCAGGGTTTGTCAAAATATATCCGATGAAAGAGGATGGTACCTATTTTATAGCGCCACCCTATATGCAAATAATTCATTCAAGTTGTCAAAAACGTGAATCCTTGAAGAGAATCCACAGCGACGATTACGAGACACTGTAAAATTCCATGTAGGATTATTGGATTAATGAAATGTCAGCAACAGGTCTTGCAAATTTAATATTAATCAAAAGTCTACTCCAGAGAGGAAAATAAATGCAGAATGTCGATTCCAATTAGGCCTAAATGATTTCCAGCGATAACATAATTTCTTGTGTTTCCATCAGTAAAATTCCAAAGCAAAGCTAAATAAGATATCCATTACCCAAGCAAATAGTTTCAATATTTAAATATTTAACAATGAGAAACAGTGGCGGTTCCAGAAATTCTTGCTGGGGGGTGAAAAAATTATTGGAAGTTGGTGGGGGATGAAGGTGAAGAACAAAAAAAAGAAAAAAGTTAATTGTTAGTAGTGTTTTGCTCACTAAATGTTAAGAAACCTTAATGCCAAAAAAGACCGACAAGCAAGAAAAAGAAGATAATTTGCAGTATTTTCACTAATTTTTTTTGAAAACTCACCGGAAAATAGGTTGACAAGCAAAAAAAGGTCATCCGGAACCCCGGAATTCATCAACATGGTGGAACCGCCACTGATGAGAAAAATTCATGTGAAGTCGAAGATAAGAATTTGAAGATAGGAGGAGCCCAGGAGAGTGCACTCTCAATCCAGACGGATGTTTGTGAGTTTCTGTGTTGCCTCATGGTGCAGTACAATGCAGTGAGCTTCGATGGATAATCGCTTTTGGCTTACCATCATCGAATGTTCGAAAAGCCGCGACAGAGCAGACAAACTTCTAAAAAACGTTAATATTGGAAAATCTGAACGGAGTCTGACTCAATAATGATATGTTATTCTTGACGGTTAGGCACTTAGATGATGCAATGCTTTGTGTCTTCCCATTTTAAATTCAAATTTTTCATCGGTCCTGCCTTCGTTCAGAATATAGGACTTTTCATATCAGAACTAAAAGGCCTATTCATCTCATTTATATTCATAGGTGTACGGTGGTTGAATTTTTAAAAAGTAGCGGTCCTGAAAGCGGCTAGAAACACGTATGATCAAAATGAAAACATGTCAACTCACATTATCTGTTCATACAATTAATATAAACAACAATGTTCAGTAAATTGAAGATCTTGACGAGTTTCAGACTTTCAGTCACATCGTATAGTCAGTATAGTCCATGCGAAATATTCAAATGACAATCTCTACCAAAGGCAATTTAATTATCACACAGCGCTCGAAATAGGGCACCTCCCGAGTCCCGACCATTTCATGCTACACACAAGATAGAGAGCCCATGACTGTACGTGAACGAGTAACGTCAACATCTTCTGCGTCAGCAATGTTTAATTAACCTTGCGTGTGTAGCATTCCGTTGCGCAACGTGACGCTAATAATTAATTATTGCTGATTCAAGCATACTTTTCTTTCATCTAATGATGCAGCCAGGCAGTATCATCTAAATTGCTCGTTTGTTTATTAAAATAAATTGTTTAAGTTGAAAGTTCACTTTTGAATTCATTTAGATTTGATATTTTTTAAGACGTTGGAAGGCTATTCCATGCACGATGTCCAAATAATTTTGCAGTAAAGATTCGTGTGTTGGTGCGTGCATATGGAATAGAAAATTGATCACACGTTCTAACATTATGAGAATGTCTTTTGTTTACAGTTGAAAAGTAGGCATAGGCATAAAAAAATTGTGGTAATAGATTATTAGAGTACTAATACATAAAAATGGGTGTTTGATATTTATGTGTATATGTAAGATTGAGTCTGTGTCCAGAAATAACTGCCCCTAAACACTTTGTAATAACAAGCGTAAACCTGCATGGATTTCCATGAAATTCTACAATCTAAAACAGGATCTGAGTATTGGCAAAACTGAGCAGTTTAGTTTGAATTTGATGCAAGATATCTAAGAAATTAAGTTCTAAATGACGTCAGCGGTGTGATGCCAATTGATTAGCAACCGGTTCGCTGACGTTGACAAAGTTATATATGGTTTGTCCATTATGTAATTTATGTGTGGGCATATATCTATAATATTAAGATCCTTATCTGTATGTCTCTCTGTCTGTTACCTTCAAGCGTTCTGATTGGTTGACTATTGGTAGACGGTTTAGACCGTTTAGTCCTTACGTCGCGATGCGTTGGTGGGCGATGTTCGAAGACGACGTTGCTATTGGTAACCAAACGGTTTAGTCGAAGAAGCGTTTGACGAAGCGTACGTTCAATTGTTCATTGCAGCGTCATAATGTATACAACGTCGCGATGCGTTGGTGGGCGTAGCTTGAGGAAGTTGCGCAATTTTAACGTACACAAAAAAACGTGTGTACAGCGTCACAAATGGTCACAGTTGCGTGATTTTAACGTACATAGGCCTAATTATTACGTGGCGCAGAGCTTGGCTAGGTGGCGTATGTACTTCATTGAAATGTTGTTCAGCATGAATTCAATGATTGGGTATTAGCCTATTAGGTATAGGTATTGGATTAGCATTATCCTGCACTGCGAGCAAAGCGAGCATCTTTCTAGTATATATATATATATATATATATATATATATATATATATATATATATATATATATGTCTATGTCCAGAGACGGCCTCTCGTGAAATGTCCAGAGAAAATACATAAATCACGGTGTCAGGTTACGGACGAGTCATGGCTGGTCGCGCTTTGTGTACCGGTAAGTAGGGTCTAATTGGATGCCAGCCTTGATCTGGTAGCCTAAATGTCCACTGGAAAAGGGTGCGGTGAAACCGAGAACTAGGTGGAAGATGACATGGACCATATGGTGGGTGCTTTTAAGTGTTAACCAAAAAACCACATCCGCTGTAATTATAGCCATGGTGGAGTAACATTTGAATGACGTTGGGTTACAAGACCGACAACCACCTAAAAATCAAGTGTCGATCCAAGGGCTGAAAGGTTTTCCACACGTATTCATGAGAACGAAAACCAGCCCAGTAAGCAAGGAGACGGTTCGTTGATATAGTCGTCATTTTAACAGACGATTCGGCCGAACCGGTCGGAATTTTAACAAACGGTTCGGCCGAACCGGACCGAACCGGCTCCATAACACCCCTGAATGACGTAACCCAAATATTCCAGTTGCCTTTTCGTTTACGTCAATTCGGGCATTATAGGCGCTCAAATGAGGTATTCAAAGTGTCCTCCTTTCGCTCGGATGCATTTACACAGTCGATCCGGCCACTGATTTACAGTTCTGTCTATTATTCCTTGATCAAAATGGCGCCACTCTTCAATTAGACACTTCTTCGGATGATCAGCGTTCTGAATCTGGCAGCCGCGGTAGACGTGCTCCTGCAAAATCTCCCAAATTTCGTAATCCGCAAGATTGAGGTCTGAACTATTCGGCGGCCAATGAGTTGGACCAATGAAGTATGGCATCTCAGCTGCCAGGAGTGTAACCATATCACGAGCATGGTGTTGTTGTCTTGCTGAAGGTGAATTGTCCGGACACAGAACGAATGGCCGGCAGAAGATGCTCTTCGAGCAGCGTGTTTCGGTAGTAGGTATTACTTTGGTAAGTTTTAATTCATCAGGTATTATAGTTGTATACTAATTTTAAATGACGAATTTAACATTTCAGAAAGTAATTCAGATGTAAAGAATGCGGATCTAATAACAATGTTCTGACTTATTTCATCATAGCCATTAGTGTTTTTGTGGTTTAAAGTACTGCTGATGCCACTCATTTCATGTGGGATAGTAGGGAAAATAGTAAAATATTGGTTGTTAGGGTCATCAATGCATGATGGCATTATATGATTAATTAATTATTATTAACATTCATCATCTGGATAATATGTAGCAAATTCGAAGTTACGATTAGTAAAATACACGTTAAATAGATCAGGTGTGAATAAGGTAATTTATTTATCATCTGAAGTTTCATTATATTAATTTGTTTATCTTCAGTGTTATCTTTATTTAATAGCCTATTTATTAATTTCCAAGTTTTAGTATTATTGTTTGAATATTCGGAAAATTTATCTGCATAGTAGAAATTTCTGATCCTCTTTAAATGTATGAACTGGAAAATGTTAGGGAGGATCGACGCAATTAGACCCAAGGTTTGTCAAAATATTTCCGAAGTCAGATGATGGTACCTATTTTATAGCGCCACCCGTTATGCAAAAAATTCATTCAAGTTGTCAAAAAATCGAATCTCTGAAGAAAAACACAACTATACGATTACGAGACACTGTAAAATTTCATGTAAGGTAAATGAAATGTCAGCAACAGGTCTGACAAATTTAATGTTAATCAAAAGACCGCTCCTGAAAGGAAAATAAACGCAAACTATCGATTTCAACTAAATGATTCCCAGCGATAGCATCATTTCTTATGGTTTCATCAGTAAAATTTCAAAACAAAGCTAAATAAGATATCCATTACCCAAGCAAATCGTTTCAATTTTTTCAATATTTAACAAAGAGAAAAAATTCGTGTGAAATCGAAGATATGAATTTGAAGATAGGATGAGTCCAGGAGAGTGTACTCTCAATCCAGACGGATGTTTGTGAGTTGCTTTGCGGCCTCAAAGTGCAGTACAATTCATCGAGGCCCGATTGATGATCGCAAATAAATCATTCTTACGATAAGCTGTGATAGCGCAGACAAACTTCTAAAAAACGATAATATTGGAAAATCTGAACGGAATCTGACTCTTTGGGCTATTGATATGTTATTCCTAGCATCTAGGCACTTAAATAATGTACATTGTACAGTGGTGTGAAAAAGTATTGCATAGGTTGCACGATTTTGCTATTTTTGACATTAGTCTGATAAAACGGTATATAATAAGCCAGCATTGTGTATTGTAAAACGGTATATAATAAGCCAGCATTGTGTAAGGAGATTTAGTGAGAATATCAGACTAATGCTGATAATGTCAAAAATAGCGAAATCGTGCAGCCTATGCAAGACTTTTTCACACCACTGTAAGTGATTTAAGTCTTTCCATAATTATAAATTCCAATTTTCATCGGTTCTGCCTTCCCTCGTGATTCATCTTCGATAATACAGCAATATGTATAATAATGTGTCATTCATAGTTCATCCATCTGTTTGCCTTCAGTAATTCATTATGCATTCTAAACTCACTTTCATAGTCGTCATTTATATTCACGTGTGTCTTCGGTGGCTGAATTCTTTAAAAGCTGTGGACATTTGGACTGCCTCCGTCGAATTTTTAATACAACTTACACCAGGGGCAGTACAGCTGAAAGACAAAATCTTCAACTCATATGTAGTGTCGGCTATACCAGTGGGGGCGGTGTGTGCGTGTGCGTACATGTGTGTGAGTGTGTGTGTGTGTGTGTGTGTGTGTGTGTGTGTGTGTGTGTGTGTGTGTGTGTGTGTGTGTGTGTGTGTGTGTGTGTGTGTGTGTGTGTGTGAAGCTCCAATCGCCATAAAACTGAAGACTGACAGCGTGTTTGAATTTACCTTTAGAAAACACTTTTCAGTGCTGCCTTTTGTGTTGCACGGAATGCACATGATTCGAAACTGAACACAGTATCCAGTCTCTGTTCCTAAGGGTCCTGGAAACGACTAGAAACACATGTGATGAAAATATGTCAACTCACATTATCAGTTCATTCAATTCATATAAACAACAATGTTCAGTAAATTGAAGATCCTTCGCGAGTTTCACTCATATCGTATAGTCCATAAAAAATACTCAAACGACAATATCCACCAAAGAAAATTTAACTATCAGACATAGGCCTAAACCTTGCCATGAATACAAAGCTGAAACTGCATAGGTCTAATACTGTTAATACATTAGTAATGCCTCAAATTATATATGGATTGGAAACCTGGGTACTAAAAAAATCAGGCGAGAAACGTTTATTGGTTGGAGAGATGAGCAACATCTCATTCACATGGCTCAGAAGAAATCTTGTTATTTGTTCATCTGGGTTGGATTCAAGAGCGCAAACCTTTTCAGAAAAACTGTAATATTTTCATTTCTCAACACAAAGCATCTTGGCTTGTCAGACTTTTCAGGATGCCAAAGAAGCACAACAAATCCTAGTGATTGCCTTTGCTACTTTCATTTTTTCTTGTCGGAGTTTTGAAGATGTTATAGATAATTAGATGCAGGAAGCACAAACTAGTGATGACCTTTTCTAACAAATTTTAGCTTTTTTAAAGCAAATGACACCCGTGTTCACAGCATTAAGAACATGACCTTTCCAAAAAATACCCATGTCAGAACATGAAGACATGGGCATATGGATGGATAACATCAAGGAGGATCTGGAAACAAAGAACATGACAATCGTAGAAGGATGCAGAGTAGTTCAAGATCGAGCAAAGTGGGAATGTTTCGTATCTACCTGTTGAAATGTGCAAACAGAAAGTGAAGCTGGTGATACTGTACATCTCACGACTTTTGCAGCTGAAGTCAATTACAGATGGCCTATCAATATAAGGGTCTGTCCATTAATTACGTTAACAAAATAGAATGAGGGGGTTTGAAAAAGTTTGACAGTTGTTGACAGGGGAGGGGACTCAGGAGAAGCTGACGTCAACAATTTCATTTTTTACAAATGCTAAACATAGGAACTTTTATGGAATACTATTTATTACAACGGAAAAACTTGACAAGCAAAGAAAAGGTCATCACCACCACATTATGACACTTGATGAACAAAAGAAAGAAGAAAAGATCATCACCGCAAATATTACCTTCTAAAAATTGTACGGCAACCCGTCAATGATCTTAGTGGGGGTGGAGGGAGGTGCGGAGGGCAACAGTTTTTGACATAATTTTAGGGATTCACTAAAAGTTGACAGTTGTTGACAAGGGGAGGGGTAACAAATTGCCCAAAAATGTTGACGTAATTAATGGGCAGCCTCTAATATTCTAATTTCGCTATCACTAATTATCAATAATTATTGAGCAACATCTCATTCACACAGTTAGAAGAAATCTAGTATCTGGTCATTGGGGTTGGGTCAAGATGAGATGTCAGGAATCTCATACCTCAGCATAAGCCACGTAGTTATGGGTATCAAAGTATGTGAACCCGCGATGAGGACCCTCGTTACGTAGCGCAACAGCATCATCGACGATCTTCTTAACGACGTCGTTTTTCTCCGGATCTTGGATGCTTTTATATCCACGGATCCAGTGCTCTTGCTTGCGGGCGTCCTCGATGCAATCGCCTGCCATCAGGACGACCAGGGTCGCCACCATCAGTAAAATACATGACAATTTGCACATCATTTCTGAAACGTATCTCGTGCTGAAACTTATGCTCGGCTCAACATCAGCAGCGCAGTCTGAATATATACCTGCCGGTTGCACACCTGTGTACACCATTAGTTAATTAATTAACGTCACGTTGGAATACATTTTTAAAGACAGATTGGTTTACTATAGCCTACTAACAGATCACTAAACGTCTTTTAAAATGGACAATAAGAGTGATTGATGCTCGACGTTGACTTATTGTTGAATAATAAATAGGAAAACAGTGAAGAATCTATGCGCAAATAATCTTGTTTTCTCATTTATTCAAAAATATTTTAAAAAGAAATTTTGGTTTGATCGCTCTGAACTGAGTGGGAAGACGAAGAATGACAGCAGGATATTAAGCCCTAATGATCTGCTTTAATGAGAAGTTCCGAAACAAGAAATTTAGCATCAGATTCTCATCATCATCAGTATTGACACTAAACCGGAACCGATAAGTCAGACTTGCTTATTGGTTTTGACAGTGGGGGACTTCGATTCTACTTTGGAAAGACCATCGACTGATGCCAAATGCATTAATAGAATGGCTCCATAGAAGTTCGTGTGCTACATTTGTGCTACAGTTACGATATCTGCTGTACCTCACGATCAAGCGTTCGAATAACTATAACGAAATTTACAATAAACGCTTCAGATATCCTATTATTCAACAAGGATAGAGTTAGGGCAAGATTTCGAAAAAAGTTCGAGAGAATAAAGATTGGATAAGTCCATATTTGTTACATGAAATATTCATTGTCTACATAACAATGGGTCCATTTGCAAGACAACGACGTTTGATTTTTGCAACAGAAGAAAGGGGCGGTTCCACTGGGAGATGCACCCCCACCGGACTTTCGGACTTACTTTTTTGCTTGTGAAACCTATTTTGGGTAAAAGTTTAGTAAAACTAACTGCGAATGACCTTTTTTGCTTGTCAACCTATTTTTCGGTAAAAGTATAGTCAAATTAAGAAAACAGTTCCTTTTCCACCCATTTTCGGCAAAGTTTATTGATTTTTTCTATTTTCATATCCCCACCAACTTTCTATGAATTTATTTCATCCCCCCACCAAGAAATCCTGGAACCGCCACTGGCAGAAGAAGAGACTGATTACGAAACCGTTTCCAATTACTGTAGACACGAATTCGATGTGTGTGTGTGTGTGTGTGTGTGTGTGTGTGTGTGTGATTAGGGCGGATTCTCTACATTCTCTCTCTCTTTTATAGCGTTTAATCAGCGAATAGCGGCTCAGTTGCGCTCAATCAAGTGGTTTAAATGCTCATTTGCATCTACTCTAGTTGCAGAAGCTTATCCTCGTTTTCGCCAGGTGGCGAGACAGTACTGAACAGGATGCTAAGAACGACCTTCAGCTGTAGATCTCTTTTACCCAGGGCCGTCATTTCATTGTTTTCCAGGGGAAGGGAGGCAAGACGTTCTACTGCAAGGCAGGCAGTATTTTTTAAAATACCTATGCAGTATGGAAATTGGTTTTTGTCCATAGTACAGTACATGCTACATACGATACGTAGTACATACCAGTGAGTGTAATAAAAATATAAAAACAATTGAGAACATAATGAATTTTAAAACGCTAAAATTTTCCCTCTAAAAATCAGGGGACAACGCCCCCCTAGCTGCAACACCCAAATGACGTCCCTGCTTTTACCTATGACATGTTTCATGCAAATCGGACTAGTGTAGGCTACTTACACGGCGTCTATTGAGAGAGGGAAAGGAGAAAGGGGAGAGAGGAGAGACAGACAGAAAGAGACAGAGAGGAGAGAGAGAGCCCACCAACTTAATGGCTATTCTTTTCATTTACCTTTTAAAAATAAGCAGATCTGAAGAAAATGAGAAAATTGTCAATGGAAGTCTGGTTGAGCGCAGATATCAATATAAATATTTAAAATCGGTTTATTTGCATCGGATAGCTCAAACACGATTGCTTAATTAAATGACTGGAACGAATTATAACGTCAGTAACGATAGCATTACCGTAGGCCTAGAACATTAGAAATATTTTACATCAGTTGCGTTGATATACTGTATTTTCTTCTGAGCAAACATCGAAGGCAATTATAATATTTCTTATTAGAACTCTAAACTGCAGTCCAATGTTGGTTTCTCCAGTGGCGGTTCCACCATGTTGATGACTGGGGATGCATCCCCCACCGGGGTTCCGGATGACCTTTTTTGCTTGTCAACATACTGTATAGGGGTATCCAGTGTTTACCAACAAGGTCCGGTTGCTCCGCCCACTGGTGGGCAGAAACCATAGAAACCATTGTTGTCTATTAATAGACGCCAATGGCAGAAGCAGATTCCTTGCTGGTGGGCATAGATCAGTGACCACAGAGATTGTTCTGGATACTCTCATTTTCCGGTGAGTTTTAAAAAAATAGTGAAAAATACTGCGAATGACCTTTTTGCCTGTCGGTCTTTTTGGAAGGTTTATTAACATTTAGCGGGCCAAACACTAAGCTTTTTTGTCTCTTTTCTTTTGTTATTTCCTCTTCACTTTGCATCCCCAACAACTCTCTAAAAAATGTCCCCCTCCCCACCAAGAATTTCTGGAACCGCCACTGCACATCATTAGATAATAATTACATTGAAACGGCATTCAGTGTGGCCATTATTTCCAGGATGATATTGCGTTCCTTGCTAACCACAATTTCATGCAGTGGCGTAGCCACAGGGGGTGGGGGTTAAATTCCCACTTGGACGGCGCGAAAAAATTGTTTGATGTATTCCCATGCAGTTTTTATTTTTGAGGCGATTTTTGGCGATTTTTGAGGTTAAACCCCCCTTGGCGGATATCGACGACTTTTTTCAAACCCCTCTTCCGGAAATCCTGGCTACGCCACTGATTTCATGACTATTATGAAGATACTGTACTGTAGTTCAGGGTTTAATCTAGGCCGTTTCCGAGGGGAATTTCCCTTTTTTCCCCAGAAAAATTTCAAATTACCCCCGGAAATTTTGGCATACTACATCAACTAACAGCAACCCCCTAGCTGACGTATCCCCCGGCTTTGTCAGTTTCCCTCCCACGGAGTTCAGAGTCTAGATTAAACACCTGCTGTTGCGTTAAAAGACAATAACGAAGAGTTCGTTTTCAGACTCTTGATGAATTATTCGGTTTCGTGGTGAAGGTTGCAAAAGACGATGCACAATCGCATTGGGAATCAGACGAATGAGTTGGGGAAACGCCGAGAACCTCCAGCGGGGTCTTGAAACCCCAGCCGCTAAAGAACTTTGGGTGACACTATTACAGTCAAATATTTTAGATCTGACGGAATTTTGCTATAATAGTAAGAGATACATAATATTAAATAATAAAATTATATGCAATCGCCATATTCCATTTCACGTGATAAAGTTTCTCGTCGGGGTTCGTTGAATCTCACGACGTTTTAGGCCCGAAGGGGGACGGCCCTCTGTGTCCCTCGTGGCTATGATAATGTAGATATTTCGTCATTTTCTATTGAATTATTGCTTTGACGATTATCGTCTGCAAAATTTCCAGCACAGCTGTTAAGCAGGATAAGTGGTCGCTTTGGATAACCTAACATAGGCCTACATCAATAATTTGTGGGATAATTTGGAGAGAGCGGTGGCAGAATTTACGCGAAATAAGTCAACCCAATGGAAGACTTTTGTTAGTTATATATATATATATATATATATATATATATATATATATATATATATATATATGTGTGTGTGTGTGTGTGTGTGTGTGTGTGTGTGTGTGTGTGTGTGTGTGTGTGTGTGTGTGTGTGTGTGTGTGTGTGTGTGTGTGTGTGTGTAACGGTATCGTTTTGATATTTGAACGAACGGTGAAGAGATGAAGGAATCATCTTAAATCGGACTTTTCTCGATCAACTTCTGTTCATCCTCGGAACACGTCGTCTTGCTGAGAGCGACCGTCGTGATGGCCCGAAGAGGACCGGTGGACCGAAGCACGACCTCGCTCGCCCTGTTTCTCTCCGTCGTCATCCAGGTCCTCGGCGGGATCCTAGGGGCCGCCGCTGCGTGAGCCGCGCCGTCTACGTCGGCCGAATCTCTGACTTTGTCCGTTCCCAGTGTCCAGGCGAACAACGGCTTCTTGAGGTTCTTCTGCTGTGTTGGGGTAGCTGCTGTGACGGATACCGTCCCTCGTGCTTCTGGTGACGACTGAACTGTTGGTTCTGACGGAGGAGGAGGAGGAGGAGGAGGAGGAGGAGGATTCGCCGGCGCTGCCCCTGACTTGTCCGACGTGCCGTCGGTCAGGGCAGCCATGTTATTGCTTCGGCCGTCGATTTGCGATGACGACGCTACGTCACGTGATATTTCGCGACAATTCGTCGCAGCGTCCGAGTTGTTCGACTGAGGGTGAAATGATGACGTCACTTCCGCTCCGGACGACGACGACGACGACGCGATGCTTATCCTTGGCGTCGAGGATGAGGAGGAGGAGGAGATGGCGGAAGTCAGCGAATTCGGCGAATCCTCCTTCTGCGTCGGCACCGTCTCTTCTTGACGTCGCTTCGAATTATTCGCTGAGTCAGCATTTCCGGACAACGACGACGACTGCGGTGCACTCAGATCGAGAATCGATCGGAGAGGAAGAGGAGGAGGAGGAGGATGGGGACGCTGTTCTTCGTCGTACCATCCGAATACCTGTAAATCAACTGCCGGAGGAGTGACCGGAGGAGGAGGAGGAGGAGTGACGGCCGAGTGGAGTTGGCGGATGAAGTCGTGCATCCCGAGTTCCTGCCAGGCGGGTCGCGGTCCCTTCGACGGCTTCCGGTATTTGTGTCCGTGTTTGCTGTGAAAACGAACGAAGGACAGAAGGACGAGAACCAACAGAAGGAAACTGATGGACAGATGAGGCAGCCACAGCAGCAGCGACGACGACGTCTGCCATGACTCGATTATCCCCGCGTCAGCCTCCGGACCCGAAGTCGTCTGGTTCCTATCGGATCCGTTCTCAGAATGACGTATTTCCGGTTCCATGCGGAAATCACATGACCTCTCACCTATAAAAATCCTTCTCCGAATGCAGTACGATCTAAATCAAATCTGGTCAGTTATTGCTCTGAAATGAAACCAAAGAAAGCCATAGCATAACACACATAGGACACACACACACATATACAGTATATAGGGCCTATATATTTACGTATGTATATATATATATATATATATATATATATATATATATGCATATATATATATATATATATATATATATATATATATATATATATATATATATATATATAGGCTACATATATAGGGTGCATAAAATCAGTACCATCCTGTCTCGTGGTAAGTATTTTCACAAGCCCTGTGTCAAAATGAATAACTATAGTCTGGAAGCAGTTTTTCCTCTTTCAACGTCAGACATCAAGTCGGACATTTCTAAGCTCATGCGGGTCATTCAGCCCACAGAATTTGTGAAAGTTGAGATGAATCATTCATATACCATTTCTTAGAATAGCATGCATGTTCTTTTATGAAACCGTTATTTGTGTGCGTTTTTAAACGAGGTGCCCAGCTTGTGTGAAACAACTGTGGGGCAAATTTGATTTACACTTTTGTGGTGGCTCCCAGAGGCTTAGATCCTAAAAATGTTCTGCGTTTTTTTGCATTTTTTGCGTTTTTAGATTTTTGAGCTGTTTATATTCGCTACCTCATCCAGCGATTTTGCGTATTTTCGCGTCATATTGGACACTGCCACGTATGGTCAAATAGTGAAAGTAATATTCACTAGGCCTACTTTGCAGGGCGGGAAGTTAGTAGAGTGGTAACAGCGTTGGACAATGGAGCAGAAGGTCGTGGGTTCAACTCCCGCGGGAGCCCTAAGGTCGACTCAGCCTTCTTTCGCCAGATGGCGATGGCAAATGAGTAGCTGATTAATCCGCGAAGTAAACAGGCGCGTTGCATGAGAACACTGGCCCCGTATCATGTAACCTTGCACCAGTCGCCTGGCTTGAGGGCCTTGGTAACGGAGATCAGCGCCGCCCTAGGAGCCTTGAGGTTAACCTTGAGTACTCGGGAAGGACTTTACTTACTACTACTACTTTGCATTAGCATAGAGTCCATAGACCTTTGTCTTCTATGACAAACGGGTCCCAGATAAATATAAGATCGGAAGCTGACACGTTAGGACACTGCGACTGTGTACCAACGCGTTTATTCGCAGTGTCTTTGTACGCATACCCACAATCTTTCATTAGCTCCGCTCTTGTACTGTTAGCCATCTCCTGAGTCCTGCCTGAGGCCCGGTAAAATTATTGCCTACAAGTAAGCTTGTAGTAGAAGGTGATATTTTGAGACACGCTGACAGCTGTGGGAAGCATTCACGTTCCGGCCGTTCGAAGATTACTCCTACTCCCCCACTCTCCACGGCCCTGTGTGTGTGAATGTGCGCGTCTGTGCGTGTGTGTGTCTGTGTGTGGTGTATCATATGGTGGCGGTTCTGAACCCGAACTACGGTTGTGTATGGCCTGATGCTGATCATTCAGCCGTTGTTATTTTTCTAGAAAATCGCAACTTCACACTTTTATTTAGATTTTAGCGTTTTTAGAATATAGCATACTGTACGTCCGACGGTAACGAGCAGTTTGTTTGCCATCTCTGGCTGTGAAAATGTTGTGCACCGCTCCGCTGCCCCATAGAGACCTCAAAGCGCTTGAACATTTCTCACCAGGTCTCAGAATAATGGGGAAAAAGGAAGGGGTCGATAACCATCCCTAGCCGAGCGAGGGTCAATACATTGAACGATGTAAACCCCGTTTTATTTCGAATTTTGAAACCAACCTACGCCGCTGGTGCTAAACCGACGCAACCTACAGTAATTTTTCATGCATGGTTCGTTGATCCAGTAACTGTTGTAACATGAAATCAGTGGCCGGGGGGCCCGGGCCCCTATTTAATACCTGGAACCCCAGTGGCCCCCAGTTTGGATCCAATACTTACTGCTACACACCTATCAACAAATGATTGGCCCCAAGCTTAGAAGTTGCCACCACCCCAACGGTCCCTCACTTGCCAAATCCTGGAGCCGCCACTGCATGAAATAGCAACGCTGACTCAAGAACAGTAATCCTATCGCTGCAGAGATTCTGGAAATGAAGAAATGGTATCAGTTCAACATGTTGTAACTTACTGTATAAACCGACGAAATGATTATAACGGTAAGTCTTATAGCACCGATGTTTGTTATCAATCACAACCAACAATTTCAGCGTTAAGTTCCTTTTTTCCTCGCTATTGTCCGTCTCGTGAAGAACGCGGTAGAAGAGTTCTCTTCCATCGACGGATCGTATAATTGCATTCCTGTCTTCCAACTCGACACCGAAACATCCAAAGCAATTTAGAAGCGCGGTGTCCCGCGAGGAGGGCAATGGAGTGGGGTGGGGGTGGGGGAGTCAAAGCAAATGAGAAGGGCTATGGGGAACAAAGGGAGTAGAGGCGCCTCCATCAGAAGTCAACCGGAAGATGTCGCCACGGAGGAAAAGTCGTTTAGCAAGAAGAAACCGGACAACAAAAGGACTCCCACGGGACGATATATCACTGGTGTATGTAACCTCTACGCACATTACGGAGACGGAGATCCAATACCGCAAGAAAGAGAGCCGACCGAACCATCTAAATAGGAACGTAGACGCTGATGTTGTTGTCAGTAGCACCGTCGAAAGCAGGGATGAAGCCAATATTGCATTGCGTCTGACTTTTAGTTTTTGAATTGACCAACACTGATGCGGGATATCATGTCTACGCTGACAACATCATAAGTAAATCGGTTACTGCGAAAAATTGTATTAGATCATTTCCTTGTAGCCAGGGTGCGATTTGTGACCTGGAACAGTGGAGGGGATATGTCGAGCTTGGGGGATGTAGTTGTTGGAAACTGTAGCAGTGGGGGATGTAGTGGTGGGGGATGTAGCAGTAGGGGGATGCAGTTGGGCAGTGGGGGAAAGATTCCCCCTCCCCCCAAATCGCGCCCTGCTTGTAGCAAAACACAATTCTACTACTGCTGTTACTACTGCTGCTACTGCTACTACTACTACCAGTAGCGTAGCCAGGATTTCCGGAAGGGGGGGCTTGGTTAATCGTCACCAACTTCTAAAAATCTTGGCAAGAAAAAAGGTCATCCTCATTTTTACTCTCGTATTTTTCTCTTGTAGATCCTGACAAGGAAAAAATGTCACCTCCTTAGTCTTTACAATCTATAGTGCTTAGAAATTTTTGGTCGCCAGCCAAGGAGGGGATTGACCCCCAAAACCGCGTCCGAAATTTAAAAATGCATGGAAGCGCATCAATTTTTTTTCATCGGCAGCCAATGAGGGATTTAACCCCCACCCCTTGACTACGCCACTGACTACTACTGCTGCTGCTGCTGCTGCTGCTACTGCTGCTGCTGCTTCTACTACTACTACTACTACTACTACTACTACTACTACTACTACTACTACTACTACTACTACTACTACTGTTGTTGTTGTTGCAACTACTAATACTACTACTACTACTACTAGCACCACTGGGCCTACTACCATTAGTATTACTACTACTTCTTCACATGTTACTACTACTACTACTACCGCTACTACTACTACTACTACTACTACTACTACTACTACTACAGCCAATGAGGGATTTAACCCCACCCCTTGACTGCGCCACTGACTACTACTGCTGCTGCTGCTGCTGCTGCTACTGCTGCTGCTGCTTCTACTACTACTACTACTACTACTACTACTACTATTGTTGTTGTTGTTGCAACTACTAATACTACTACTACTACTACTAGTACCACTAGGCCTACTACCATTAGTATTACTACTACTTCTTCACATGTTACTACTACTACTACTACTACTACTACTACTACTACTACTAGTAGTAGTAGTAGTAGTAGTAGTGTCTACTACTACTACTACTACTACTACTACTAGTAGTAGTAGTAGTAGTAGTAGTAGTAGTAGTAGTAGTAGTAGTAGTAGTAGTAGTAGTAGTAGTAATAATAATAATATATATATATAATATATGATAACAATTAAGTACACTGTAACTCAATAAAAACATGCCACCGTCTATTTGTCCATAAATTTGGCACAGGTGAACCGATTTTCAAAACATTTTCATTATTTTATCTAATATGCTTTAGACAGTTTAACCGTTTACGAAGAGCTCCAATATTCCACACATGTAGCCGTTGAGCTTTGATGAAAATGATTTAAAAACAATCCCAAGAGAGCATGTATGGACCTATAGATTGCCGTCAAGTTTCACTGCAATCTCAAAGTGATTTTCCTCAGGCTGCTGAGGAAAATCACTTTGAGATTGCAGTGAAAGCTGACGGCAATTTTTTGGATTCCGTTCCAGTTCAAAGATCTGATTATGGATCCGACAGCACAATGTCAGTTCCAAAGGTTTTAGATCCCAACATCTGATCCGATTTGTCAATAAATGTAGAGTTTGAGTTTTTACAAGGTCCGTTCCCTTAAGATAGCTTAACGTCTTGGAGATACAGTAGGCTCTATTGCAGCGGTTCTCAACCTTTATAGTGCCGCGACCCTTTTAATTCAATTCCCATGATGTGGCGACCCCCAACCAGGCCCGCCGAGAGAAATTCGGGCCCCTGCAGAATAAAATTTCTTGACGACCTTTTTTCTTTTTTTGCTTGTCAGGATTTTTTACATCTTAAAATTAGCTGATGACCTTTTTTTGCTCGTCAGCCTTCTTACATGTTAAAATTAGTAAATTTTGCGCAATAACAATAAAAGAGACAACCTTATATTTCTGAAGGTCTCCGGCGACCCCCTGGCAAATCGTCATTCGACCCCCGTGGGGGTCGCGACCCACAGGTTGAGAACCGCTGCTCTATTGACTGCTCGCTCGATTTTCAGCTGTTTTGCTCCGTTCAGGACCGTTCTCACGTTAACTTTCTTTTCAACGAAACTCCGTAACATTTTGTAGTTTCTGATCTTTCTCGTGAGTCAATTTTGTAGCGTGAACCACGCAAAATACAGAAATCAAAATGAATTTTTGCCTTTGAGACCGTACGCGATCCATAGGGTGTCATTACTTATGCATCCACTGGCCCCGTACGTTCGATTTAGTTTCACGATATGCACCTCGCTGCCAATATTATATTGCTCTCACTGGCAAATGCTCGTCAATAAGGCTCTGTATTAGGCCAAGACGATACCGTTACGATGTGGGTTGTGTGCGATGTCTTTTGCAAATTTAACTAAACGGCGTTGATTTAGTAAGGCAATATCGGCCGTTTAGCAATTCAAGCGTACGGAAATGAAGCAGCTACTGCCCAGGAGGACACCGCGCGGCCTCCGTGTCCACGACAGGCGCTGTTGCTATGAGGACACATAAGAACTACGCGCTCGCTGCATATATCGAGTAGCATTTCGTGGAGATATTCACCTCCACATGGAGGAACCGGGGGGAGGGGGGCGTGCCTCCTATTGAATGCTTGTCCTCCCAGCGGCCCTCCCAGTGTTTAATCTAGGCCGTTTCCGGGGAGGAAAATTGCCCTTTTCCCCCCGGAAATTTTAAATCTCCCTCCCGGTAATTTTGGAATACTACATGGACTAACAGCGGCCTCTAGCAGAATTACCCCCGGCTTTGTCAGTTTGTCAGTTCCCCCGATTTTTTCAGTTTTTTTCAGTTTCCCCCCGGAGTCCAGGAGTCTAGATTAAACACTGGGCCCTCCCCGTTGGGGCCCTAAATTCAATACTACATACCTCTCAACAAATGGTTGGCCCCAATGCTTAGAAGCTGCCACCCCAACGGCCCCCACTTGCCAAAGCCTGGAGCCGCCACTGGATATTCTCCGTTCAAGAAGTCGACAAAATAGGCCTACCTCCTCCAAGTCAGAACTGCACGTTAGGAACCCAAGACTGTCACAACAGGCGCGCAGAAAGAGAGAGTAAGTAAGCTCTCGTGAATTTATATAGCGCTTTAGAGGTAGGTCCCGTAGTATTTGCATTTTTAGCGCTTAATCGACCGTTGAATTAGCTATTGTCGAAGTTTAGTGGGCAGCCGGGCAAGATTAATTCCAGAGATCAGTCAGAGTTGGTGTGGGGGAAGCAGCAAGGCAGACTATGAAAAAGAAACATAAAGAGGCGTGATTTAGCTTTAGATTTGATAGTACTAAAGATTCCATTGCTGGACAAAACTTGTCCTGAAAACTGTCTTAATTTCATAATGTTGCTAATGTACCGCAGGCCATTACATTTGAAAAGCTGCAGAGACTAAAGAAAGTCAAGCTGTACTGTGGCTCATACAACAACTCAAAAGCTCAGCATAAGAAGAAAGAGACAGACAGACAGACAAAGAGAAAGAGAGAGAGGATACATACATGGAGAGACAGTGTGTGTGTATGTGAGAGAGAGAGAGAGAGAGAGAGAGAGAGAGAGAGAGAGAGAGAGAGAGCGAGAGAGGCAGAGAGACATTCAGAGACGATAGCAGTACATCGATATAAGACAGTGGTTCTCGACCTTTTATGGTCGGTGTACCCCTTCAGACATTCAGTGGCGTAGCGTGGGGCGGTGGGGGCCTACCGCCCCAGGCGGTACTTGCTCTAGGGGCGGCATTTTGGGCCAACTTTTTTTAAAAGCAAAATTTTTTATGAAGTTAGGAAGCTGAGTGAAGGCGTCAGCAGGGCGGGTGCGCATATTCAGGTCTGATAAACGCATTTTATTGCGACGACCTTTTTTTACTTGTCAAGGTTTTTTAGGTAGTTAGATTTTTCTTGGAGGCCGCACTTTTAATTTTCGCCCCAGGCGGCACTTTGCCTCGCTACGTCACAGCAGACATTTATCAAAAATCCGTGTACACCTTAATTTTCGAAGAAAATTAAGAAGGCAGGCTTCAATTTGAAAGCACAAACATGGCAAAATCTTGATCATAAAATGCAATATTGTCTTCAAACCAGGTCAGACTGCATTGGATTTAATCATTAATTACCAATTAGGATCAAGGGAGATAAGCCAAGTCAAACATAGGTATTTATTTATAGAGCTATAAAATGATACACAACACTGCACCATGGAATAACTAGCATAAAGAAGTAAGTAAAATCTCGTTAACTTCTATAGCGCTTTCAAAAGAAGCACCGAAGTAGCTCCTTATTCCTATGCGCTTAATTTCGAAATGAAGTAGCTATGGCCAAAGGTTGGGTCATTCATGCCGGGTCATTTAATCAAAAGGGCGAGTGGGTGGGACGTTGCATCTATGGAGGAAATGATTTTTGAAGAGAAATGATTTTAGTTTAGAAAGAAAAACATGAGGAGATGTTGCAAGAAGGGGAGAAAATTGTGACTCAGAGTTTGTTATTTGGCTTTGATGTAGACAACGAAGGGATATTGGAATTGAGTTCCAAAGCTCAGGTGCAGCGTATGAAAAAGCACGATTGCAAATTTTGAGAGATGATTGATTCAGAGGTCGAAGGAGAGTTACATGAGAAGAAGATCTAGTAGATCCAGGTTGTTGTGGAATTATCAGATTTCTTAGGTAGACTGGTTTTGATGTATGAAGTGAGTCATCGATATGAAGTGAGTCATCGAGTCATCGATATTATTTTATATTCAATGCGTTCTGCTATTTTGAGCCAGTGGAGAGATTTGAGTAATGGCGTGATGTGGCAGAATTTAGGTGATTTAGTTACTGCACGAGCTAAGGCATTTTGAATCGATTGGAGTTTACATATGGAAGCCTTTGGAAGATTGTGAAACAGTGAGTTGCAGTCAGGCCCGGAGCGACCCACTCCGCGAGCTCCGGCGAGGCAGAGGGCGCAAACTTTTCAGGGGCGCCAAATTTGCGAAGTGATCAATTATTGAGATGACGCTCTGTTAAGTCTTTGGCACAAATTATCAGCTACTTCAACCTACTCTACTGTTCTTTGCATAGAATTGAGCTATAATACTGTACATAAAATAAACAAGACGGCAAAAGGTTTACGAATATTTATGAACCGGCGCTTAGTTAGGCTATTTGTCACACGTGACCCGACTACTTTTATGAATATTCATTTAGGCCTATAGGCTACGCGCGGTAGCAAGGGGTTAGTCTTTTTTAACGAAGTTAGAATATTGTGTTCAAATTTACGAAATCCTTGATTACTTGGTATATTACATTGAGATGAACACATGACATGTGTGTTCCTTTTGCTTTGACAGTTTTGTCATCCGGAAACCGCCGTCACGCCGTATCCTGGATGTTTAGGCTAACTTAAATAAAGACGATGGCGATATTTTAACCGTTCACTCGAATGCAGGAGAGTGATCGATATAGCCTAATGCAATAATTTAATACGCTGGCAAATCAGGCCAAGATGATTGCATTGATTCAATTTGATCGTACGATAGGAGAGAGACATATTATCTCAGTAGTAATTATAATTACTAATTGCGTGAATTTACTGTGATTAAGTAAACGAATTCAACTACATTATGTAAAAAAGTTACGTAAATTTCTTTTTTAGCTATAGCCTATAAAGAAATATTCGAGTATTAGAGTAATCATTTATAAATTGCGATTATTATTATGAATTCCAAAAAGAAACTCTCTGGGGCAGCAAATAGAAAGCGAAAGGCAGCTATTGTTGAAATTGCTTGTATCTGGAAGTCCTTTTAACAGACAATACAAAGAAGATGTAACGGAATTCAAATTATTTGAGGAAATTGCATAATATATTATTTAGAGTTTTACTTAAATCAGAGTCGAATCAGTTTCTTAATCCACATGAAACATTAAAGTTTTAAACCATCTCACTTTTCCCAACATGACCATCTCATTTTGGCGCCCCCTCACCTCGGCGCCCGGGAACATGTGTACCCCCCTAGACCCGCCTCTGTCAAGATAGGGACGAAGGCGACGTAGATCGCGAATGTGAGCATAACAGGTTCCTGATAGTTGAGATATGTGAGCTTCAAAATTTAGGGAGTCAAAAGTAAATCCAAGATTTTTTTGCAGTTGGAACAGGGGTTATTATTGTATCTGGGGCTAAAATCAGTGTGGGATTTTCAATTTTTCAGTTGTTTTGGCAGTTCAAATAAGAGAAATTCTGTTTTGGAGGGATTGAGTGCAAGGAGATTAGCTGACAACCACGATGAAATTGACGAAAATGCTGATTCTAGTTCAGAGATTGATGCCTTACAGGAAGATGGAGTAAACGAAAGAAATAATTGAGTGTCGTCTGCATAAAGTTGATGATTCAATTTGAGAGTTAATTAAGGATGACAGTGAGGTAGTGTAGAGACTGAACAAAACCGGTCCAAGGACAGATCCCTGTGGTACTCCATAGTATATATAGGTCGGAGAGTAATAAAGTTTGATTCAGGCAAGAAATTTGAAAGGATCTAGACTGGAGATAAGATTGGATCCAACGGTGAGCTATAGAAGATATTCAAAACCAGAGGGAAAGACGTTTCAGTAAGATTTTGCGATCTATTGTATGAAAGACAGAAGAAAGATAAAGGAGACAGAGACCAGTAATTCGTTCAGATCCAATGGCAGCGAGGAGTTTGTCATAAATATATGAGAACGGTTTCTGTTGAATGGTGTTTTGTAAAAGCGGATTGATGAGAGTTGTATAAGGAGTTTTTTGACAGATGCTCAGTTAGTCTGGAAAGAACGATTTTCTCTGTGAGTTTGGAGAGGACAGACAGGTTTGAAATGGGGCGATAGTTGTTGAGATCCTCTCTGTCAAGGTTTGGCTTTTTAGAAGTGGAGTTACGAGGAAATTTTAAAATGAGGATGGGAAGGTGCCTGCGGAAATAGATAAATTGATCATTTTTGTTATAGTTGGTACTAGAGCAGAGGCACACTGTTTGAGGAGAGAGGTTCGTATTGGATCGAAGAGAAGACGTAGAATAGTAAATTTAAGTTATCAGGCGCCGTATAATCGAGGGAACGGTAAAATGCGAAGGTGTGCCCACAATTTTGGCCACTAGTGTAGGTTCCAAATTTGTATTTCGGTTTCAGTGTAAATAAGTCCTTCGCCGGCGTGCAAGGAATTTCGACGTCTAGTTTGGACTATAAAATGTTAACGAGAAATTCGAAAGACTGAAAATATAACAATAATAATACTAAGCCGGTTCTGAAACACAATTATTGTGTTTCTGAAACACAATTATTGTGTTTCAGAACCGGCTAAGGTCTTCAAAGACAGGGAGCTGTCCGCATTCTTGAGTCCGCTGGCCAGCATGTTTCTAAAACAGCCCTACCTCTACCCACGAAGATCTACCACCTTCAATGCATCGCAATCATGAAATTGGCATGCAGTTATCTACCATGCCTGCCAAATCATACTTGCTAGTTCTAGAAAGATGCCTTCGCCAGGAATTCGCCGAAACTAGCTTGCACTAAATCGCGGCGTCCATATCGAATTACTCATCGCAGCATCACTTGGTATCGCGGGCCAAATCACGCTGTGCTGAGACTCCGCTCCCAGAAGAATAACCGTATGGATTCCCCAAGTTTCGCTTCACAAACTCCCCGTTGCAATCAACTTAGAAGCCAGATTTAAAGCAGCCACGAACGACGTGTATGACTGCCATTGGCAGCTATTGAATATGAGTAAGCCTATTGTTTCAACATATCTGTTTTCCTATTGTTTTTAGAATATAAGCCTATTGTTTCAACATATCTGTTTTCCTATTGTTTTTTTTAGAATATAAGCCTATTGTTTCAACATATCTGTTTCCCCATTGTTTTTTTAGAATATAAGCCTATTGTTTCAACATATCTGTTTTCCCATTGTTTTTTTAGAATATAAGCCTATTGTTTCAACATATCTGTTTTCCCATTGTTTTTTTAGAATATAAGCCTATTGTTTCAACATATCTGTTTTCCTATTGTTTTTTAGAATATAAGCCTATTGTTTCAACATATCTGTTTTCCTATTGTCTTTTTTAGAATATAAGCCTATTGTTTCAACATATCTGTTTTCCTATTGTCTTTTTTCGTTACTGATGCCCGTGGTAACCGCCGTACTACGTCATTTTGCGTTGCAAACTGTTGTCAAGTATATTCTACGTTTTGTGTAAAAAATCAAAAAATATGATAAATTCTAGAATAACTATATCAAAATATCAGAAATAAAATGTAGTATTATATAATAATACTAAAATTATATAGACCTATATATAATACTAAAATTATATACATATATAATACTAACTTTTAGGTTCAAGATATAATTATATATATATTATAATAATACTAAAGTTATATATAACTAAATTTTCGGTTCCAGATCAGTCAGAAACGGTGGGAGAGAAATCTAAGAGGGATTAGCCAAGTCAAACACGTTTGTTTTAATCCCGGATCTGAAAGATGATAAATAATTATACAAAGTGATATTGGAAATGAAGTTCAAAGCTTAAGGTCACACACTCAGAAACAACAAGTGAAAGGCTAAAGCGAGGGTTGACGGGTTAGGACAGTCCAAAAGACCTAAATCTCGTCATTGCATTTATAGGATAATCAAACCTACCCACAAGTTCTTAGATCTTTCGCAAATATTGTGAAATTTCTTACTATCAGACATCAGTGCATAAGAATTCCGCAGCCTTTCGCGTATCCGCCATGGCAAGTCCATTTTGTACCCCATGGGGTACGCGTACCAAAGGTTGAGACCCACTGATATAAGAAGAAGATTTCGTTAATTTATAAAAAGAAATAAGCAATACTATGATTGAAACCAATTGCGCAATCACTGCATCCATCCAAATGTGTCAATTGCCACAACTGAGTTATTATTATTATTATTATTATTATTATTATTATTATTATTATTATTATTATTATTATTATTATTACTACTACTACTACTACTACTACTACTACTACTACTACTACTACTACTACTACTACTACTAGAACTCGAAGGCTCGCTTCGCTCGCGCGAGCTTCGCTCGCATGAGGCGAGCTTCGCTTCGCATCGCTTCGCTTCGCGTCGCGTCGCTTCGCTCAAATGAGGCGAGCTTCGCTCGCTGCGAGCTTCGCTCGCTGCGAGCTTCGCTTCGCGTCGCTTCGCTCGAGGCAACGAATATTCCAGAACGACCAATCAGAACGCTCACACAACCAACCAATCAGAACGCTCACACAGCCAAACAATCAGAACGCTCGAACGCAACTAATCAGAACGCTCACACAGCCAAACAATCAGAACGCTCGAACGCAACCAATCAGAACGCTCACACAGCCAACCAATGAGAACACTCGAAGGTAACAGAAATACAGAATAAGAATCTTAATATAATAGATTATTATTATTATTATTATTATTATCTTTGACAATTTATATGGCGCTATGCCTCAGGCGAAGCCTAAGCCGAGAGCGCTTCACAGCTAACAACCGTACGATGTTCTAAACAAATACGTCTTAAGGTTCCTTGCAAACTGGGCGCTAGTGTTCGAGTTAGTAACATCCACTGTAGTCAGGGAGACTATTCCAGAGGATTAAATTTCCCCGCGCAACCGATCTTTCACCAAGCTTAGCCGAGTTGCATGGTTAATAGGTTTTCATTCACGTCGGTGTAAATATGGATCCAATTTACACGCGTATTAATACATTCTCTGTTAGTTTGTGTGTGTGTGTGTGTTTGCGTTGGCGTTGTTTGCGATGTTAGATCTATTTCATTAAACTGCACTTTGAAGGCGTTTTTTATCGAAACCGACCGATCAAAATTCTTTTGCGCTTTACTGTAGTTGTTCGAGATCCGATGGTTCGCTGTTCCGTGCGATGACATCCGCGTTCATTCACTTCGTGCATGTAATCGATGAACGCAAGTGAACAGACTGTTTTCCTTGCGAGCGTGCTCTATCGGTAATGCATTCCACTTAGAAAGCGTACGATGAAAGAAGGGGGCTCAAGGTTTAGGTGATAATGTTGACGGTTGATGCAGGGATTGTCCTCCTGCTGTCTTCGAATAACTAGTCGGAGTAATAATAGACGGAATAAAGACGCAATACATGGAAGAACATACTCTATGAGAACAACTTTTCCGACCAAGGGTCAAATTCTCAGATTCTCATTCCCGGATTACTTGAGGGCTGAAATCTAAAACTCCCATAATTTATTATATATTTTATATACATTTTCATCTTTAAAAAATTAACTTTAAAAATGTTGCAATTAACTACTACCGCTTAATAATTGGCACGGATAGCCCAGTCAGTTGATGAATAATTTCTATAACGAGATTACTGCTCTCGGGTCAGTTTTCTGCGTTGTTTTAACTTGCTTGGAGGGCCGGACAGAGCAGGTTGGCGGGTCAGATCCGGCCCGCGGGTTGTGCACCCCACGCTCAATAACGTTTAGTTTCTTATATGAGATAGGTTGTTTAAACATTGACTTTGACAATAATATCTCCTGAGTCTGAGAAATAATCTGAAGCATTTCTGTCTAAAGATCCGAAAGAAGCGTGCTACTTAAAATGCAATATAAGGGGCTGTCCATTAACTATGTCAACAATTTTTGGCCAATTTTGACACCCTCCCCCTTGTCAACAACTGTCAACTTTCAATGACCCCTATAATTATGTCAAAAACTTTTGACCTCTCCCCACTAAGACCAGTGACGGATCTCCCTAAAAAAGTGTAGAAGGTTATTATTTTTGCAGCGATGAGACCTTTTCCCTTTTTTTGCTCATCAAGTTTCAAAATGTGGTGGTGATGATCTATTCTTTGCTTGTCAGACTTTTTCCGTTGTAATAAATAGTATTCCATGAAATTTCCTATTTTTATCATTTGTAAAAATTTGTTGACGCCAACTTCTCTTGACCCCCTCCCTTGTCAACAACTGTCAAACTTTTTCAACCCCCCAAGTTTGTTAACGTAATTAATGGACAACCCCCGTGCTTAATTACTGCGAATGATCAATGCCCATATAAGCGATTCTCTTGCCATTTTAAAATTCGATGCATTCATGTGCGCACATGACATAGGCTAATATTGGAATATAAATTTCTACAATGAAAGAAGTTTTTTAGAAATTAATTAAAATGGACGATTGGATCGAGAGAGTAGATGGATTCAGTATGATGTTGCAGTCTTAACGTTGTATGTTTCCAAATGTCATAGAAAATCACGACAGAAAAGATGTGAAAATGCTTGTGAAACTTTAAAAACAGCTACTATTAAAGTAAATATTAGGGGTCAGGTACTAGATCTCTACAGGTAAGCAAAAATAGTCACAGGAAACGACTAAAATTTACAAAAAAATAACGCGAAAAAGTAATTTCTAAGGGGCTGTCCATTAATTACGTCAACAATTTAGGGGGGTTTGAAAAAGTTTGCCAGTTGTTGACAGGGGGATGGGGCGGTCAAGAGAAGTTGACGTCAACAATTTCACTTTTTACAAATAATCAAAAATATGAAATTTCATGGAATACTACTTATTAGGGTCTATAATGGGAACAAAGCATGGCAAAAAAGTAAAAAATGTCATCTTCCTCACATTTTGACGCTCTATGAGCAAAAAAGGGGGAAAATGGTCATCACCGCCAAAAATATTAACCTTGTTATTGGGACCTGTCATTGATCTGGGGGGGGGGTCAAAAGTTTTTGACGTAATTATAGGGGTCACTGAAAGTTGACAGTTGTTGACAAGGGGAGTCAAAAATTGCCCCAAAATTGTAGACATAATTAATGGACAGCCCCTAAAACATTGAGAAAAGTCTACACTGTAAATAACACGCGACGTATGGAAAATCAAGCTATCACGTAACCATGACGACATTTGACATCTATACTATGGACAGTTCATTCCATTTTCGGTTGACGACGGTGAAAATTCCTTCGATAAAAACGATTACCGCCGAAGGTAATCCAGGAGGTAATTTCGTCGAAGACGTGGAGAGGATTTCAAGCGGCAGTCGACGCCACAGAGAGAAACAGATGAAAGAAACTACCCGTATTTTGTCGACGGCAAGGGTTTAATCGATGGGCCGTTCGGTGTATCCTGAATGCTGCCCTAGGGGGCGGGTCTATGACCCTCGACCGCTTCAAAGGGTCGGTCGTCCCTTTGCTCTTCGGCATCGTCGTTCTTTGCGACGGGGGGCGGCCACTTTGTCCCTTGTTCCCAATATTTCTAACTATCCCCGGTTTCTGGCTTCGCTCTGTGAAGACGTCAAGATTCAAAGCAGGATGCTGTTTCTTCCTCTCTGCTTTGGAAAAAAATAACTAAAACAATTATGGGTCCGGCTGTGGACCTGGGTACTTGCGTTCATATTTGCTCTGGAATTTCTACATCACTACATGCTATGATTCATAAATCCAAGAAAACAGTCGAACTGTCGGTCGATACTCATCACACGCTTGCGCGCGACACTCCTATCATGTCACGTATGATCCATCACAGCACCATAACAATTGACATGCTGACTTTGTTGGCCCATTAAATGTTCATATTTCCATGCTGTTTAATGTAAATTCCTTTCTGTTAATCTCACAATGTATAATATACTTTTAAAAATCGTTTAATAATAATAATAATAATAATAATAATAATAATAATAATTATTATTATTATTATTATTATTATTATTATTATTATAACGAATATTATTATCCTTCTTCGTTTAGCGTCACGTCTAACTAAACTCTTTGATCATAACAACATAGGCCTACACCATACACCATATATTCAATTCAATTTAGTAGATTTGCCTACTTTATCTGATTTTGAGAAATTCATTATTGAACAGACGTAGACTAAATAGAAATTCCATGCGCCATTTCGCGCAGACGCAATGTTCCTGGACCTACTTAATTATCGACAGCAAAAACATTTAGAAAATAATCGTCATTTAAAAACAAATATAGATTGCCAGTCGGCGTTTGTATGCCTGTGTGTTTGTTTGTGTGTCTGTGTGCGCGCACATGCGTGTGGACACTGGATAGAGTCCGATATGTCTCACAAGGGGTCCTCCTAGACGGGGCTGAGGAAGAAGGGGCAGGAGATGGAGTTTCATGGAGTCGAGTTGGACAACGAGGGACATCGACGTAATTGAATATCGGGTGCCCTCGCCCCCTACTCCCCACCCCATGCCTCCTCGCTCCATCCAAGCGTTGTTCACTTGATTGCGATACTGGATGATAGAGAGACAGACATAGACAGAGAGACAGAGACAGAGAGAGACACACAGAGAGAGAGAGCGAAGTTTTGTAGGAAAACATTGAGATGGAAAAATGGAATAAAACATCGAAACGAGCGAGAAATCAATAATAGCTTCGTTTGATTACTCTCTCTCTCTCTCTCTTTCTCTCTCTCTATCTCTCTCCTCCTCTCCTCTCTCTCTCTGCGTCTGTCTCTGTCACTCTGTCACTGTCACACACACACACACACACTCAGCTTCTCTCGCTCTCTTTGTCACCCTTTTTTCTCCCTCTCTCTCCGTCTTAATTTCTGCGTCTCTCTTTCTCCCTATCTTTCTTTCTTTCTTTATTTCTTTCTCTCTCTCTCTCTCTCTCTCTCTCTCTTCTAGCTGTCTGTCTGTCTGTCTCTCTCTCTCTCTCTTTCTCTTAGATCATCAGAGAACTAATATACGGCGTTGTCATGGCAACGTCATTTGCTTTCAAGTACAGCTGCTTCACTTGTTAACACCGCCTCCACCACCACCACCACCACCACCACCACCACCAAGTGCCAGACATGTCGAGTCTCAAAACAGTCTGATGCAAAAGGCACCGGCGACAAGACATGCTTACAATGCAAGTGTATCCCCAGACCACTTCATATTCAAAAGTTCTGTGCATAATTTGAAGCTCTTGAATCGCTTGATGTCTACTTATATTGTTTGCTCCAAAATTTCTCTTAGAAATGACCTTGACCTTCCTCGTGACTGATTTGAGGGTTGAAATGACTGCCAGATGATTGATCACTGCTTCTCCGAACCTCAGAAACGTCTTCAGCTAGAGAGTTGTTTCCAAATATTACTAACTCTCATTTACTGGAATGGGGCGGGCAGTTAGCAGAGTGGTAACAAGTAACAACACTGGAACACTGAAGGAAGATGAACGGCGCATACAGGCATTCGAAATGAAAGGTTTAAGACAAATAATGAGAGTTTCCTGGAACGCAAAGAAGACGAATGAGTGGGTAATGTAATGGATAAAGCAGGAGTTCAAAGAACCCTACTGGAAACAGTAAAGAAAAGAAAACTGAAATCCTGGGGACATATTATGCGAACAAAGCAGGAATGTCTGGAGAAGGATACAATGCAGGGCACAATGCCTGGATCACGAAAAAGAGGCAGGCCAAGAAAAAAGTGGGAAGACAACATCAAAGAGTGGACAGGACTCACTATAGAGCAGGCGACAAGAAGAGCAGAAGATCGTAACATCTGGAAGATGACAGTTCATAATGCAACCAATCTTCGGAGCGAAGACGGTTGAAGACAAGACAACAACACTGGATGATGGTGCAGAAGGTCGGA